>KZ808114.1:121958-136894 GCA_000696205.2 Oncopeltus fasciatus | reverse complement strand
ATAGAGTAGCATGGAATATATATAAAATTACATTTGACTTCATATATCTTGAATATATTAAGTTGCTTTGTTTGTGTATATAGTTATTAGTGTTGCGGTAATGACCTCTTTTATCTTCAACTCAAAATCATTGCTCAAAAGAAAATTAGAAATTGATTTTTGTTGGTATTTTAAATTTTATTGTCTCAGAAAAAATTATAAAGATTATTAATGTCGACCAATCGTAGTAATTTGAAGTAAGAGTTCTAGCGATCCTCTTGTTTGAAATGCTGACGCTTGTCACGCGGTTATTTTTATAGTCCTGGTGTCAAAGGACAATTATGGAGTTAAATGCCAGCGAGCGGTCCCACATCTTGGCGATGCCGGCTCGCGAAGGGAGTGTGTGTGCTACTAAATTAAATCTCTATAATAAGGATTGGGGGGTTCGAGAACGGGTCAAAATATTCGAGGGTGTTCCCTCCCCTGACAGCTGGCAGATCCGGAGGGCTGAGTCATCTGTCGCCAGGCTTGGACAGCTGGGCCTGCATTCCTGTGCACGCCTGCAGAATGTCGCTCCTTCAGTGGTAGTAGCAGCGTGTGGTCCTCATCAGCCGGTCTCGGGGGAAACTGAATGAAGAGAGTCCATACTCCCGCGTAAACCGAACAGATTACCCGCCTTTGTCATTCAGGAAAGATGAGCTGAACTAAGAGGGAATCTACAACCTTATCATACTAGTGAGAATAGGATTCCTCTGGAACAGAGCAAAGGAATGGTATAGGAGGAAGCACAATTCTATTTTTTACATTCTTAAATATCTTTCTCCAAAAAAAAAAAATATTCAATCCCTTATTCTTAATATATAATAATGAAAGCATGGTAATACCATGGAAAACATCATTTGAGAATAACACACAATTGTTCAGAAATGTGTTTCTCCACTGTTTTTTTTTTTCGAGAGAGATTTTTCCTTTTGTGTCCTGCCTGAATCGCTGAATTCTTTAAGATAGGATCTAACTTGATTCAGAAATAAATGAGAAACGACAGGTTTAATTGTTATCGCTGTATTTTTATTAAAATTAACTGATTATAATGCAGTAAGCCATCACAATCGCAAATTTATTTTTGCTTATTTAAATCATGTCATTCATTCCCCTATTTTTTTTTTTTTTTTTTTTTTTTTTTTTTTTTGTTTCACTACATATAGATATATGAAACTATGAGCACAAAAAACATTTTAGTAATCAGAGTAAGAAAAAAATAGAAAGAGGAAGAAAAATAAGAAAAAACAAAACACCATTACCCGGAAGATTATCGCCAACTTTCTTTTATTTTTTCCATTCAACCATTACGAACCCTCCGACTCCCCCCTCCGGATTCTGCCGATACGAACGTACAGAAAATAAAAGAAGAATTATTACAATTTATACTGATGAAAATGAAATATGTTTATGAGTGTGTTTTATTGCCCCTGGGGAGAATTAATTGCTGAATGTGAGAGTGGAAAAGGAATATCGCTATGCCTCAAGAGCAAAAAGAAGTATTTTGCCTTCTACTAGTGAGATATTGTTCTGTATTCTTACTTCCATTCTTCTTAAGGCAAAAATGGAAAGAATCCTCTTCTATATAAAATACATTTCTGGTTGTCATCGTTGAGCGAATTTATTTATTCAACTAAATTACTTAAATATTTTAATAGTCTAAATTGATTTGGATCATTTACACTTCCAAGTAGTTTCTGTATACATTTTTATTTCCTATATACTTGGCATTCTCTATTCAACAATATTTCACATCCTTAATGTCTTAAAATAACTTGATAAAATTAATTCAGTTTAAAATATATTTAAAAAAGTAAATCTTTCCAAATAAAATAAATAATTTTCGTCTACATCTTAACTATGATTATCCTATAGGAATCCTTTTTTCATTGAAACTCAGAATTGCTTGAAACCGTCCTGTTATCCTTGATATTTAAAAAAAAAAAAAAAAAAAAAAAAAAAAAAAAAAAAAAAAAAAAAAAAAAAAAAAACCACCCTCAGGATGCTTTAAGCCGTATCCTTTACCGCACGAGTGAAAATCGATTATTTGCACCCAATCATGCTGATGGCATTGACATTTTTATCTACGGTTAACGAGAATCGCGTGCGAGTTGCGAAT
This sequence comes from Oncopeltus fasciatus, assembly GCA_000696205.2. Taxonomy (NCBI): domain Eukaryota; kingdom Metazoa; phylum Arthropoda; class Insecta; order Hemiptera; family Lygaeidae; genus Oncopeltus; species Oncopeltus fasciatus. The sequence continues at coordinate 134,757 of KZ808114.1, read as the reverse complement.
CTCCTTGGAAGGAAATTATCCTTGCTAAATTAGAGTTTTTATTTCTTGCAAAAACCTTCTTAAAGCTATAATTAATTCCCTAACGCTCAATCAGTCACCATTTAAACGTTCAATGAGGACAATTATTGAAATAAACTAAAATTCCCCTTCTTATGAACATAACCAGTAGCAAAAGGTTATTACTGGATGTTGTATTAAATCTAATTATTAGGGTTGGTTAGCAATTAATAAATGCATAGTTTTGAGTTAAAAATGTACCAGAAATTAATCAGATCAATTAAAATACTGTGATTTGGACATTTTTTCAGTAAAAATCAGATGATCTATTGCTATTTAATATAACGGACAGTTAGTTAATACACAAGTAAGAAATCCTTTAAAATTATTTTGCATTGGTCGGGAATTTGAGGAAATTTAAAAGCAATTTGTGTACCAAAAGTTGTTATTATTGCCAAAGTTTCAGGACTTCTTCAGGATACTGGAGGGAGTCTCTTGACTCTTACTGGAGTAAACCTGAGAATTTTCTGGAAGTATTTTAACTTTTGCTTGAGAACGTATCTTCAGGAAAACTCACAGCAAAGAGCTTTGACAATATATTAAATTTATTTATTTTATTTTTTATTAAAATTCCGATTAAGTGGGTATCCCTACGATAAGGTTATTTATGACCATTTTTGCCTGTCAAGGAAATTGATATAATAGACGGTCATGTCCCTTGTTTATGAGGAGAGAATTTTGGAGAACTTCAGGAACCCATTAGTTTTTAGAGGTGACTTATATGTATAGGACAAATAGCAATAATTCAGGTCGAAGTCAAGCGGCCATGAGTGTAGGAGGTTTCTTTGACTTTCTACGTCAAAACATTTGACTTATATTCTAAATATTAGCTGTGAGAGACGAATGTTCGCCCATTTATATCTCCCTGTTATGTTCCCCGCCGAAAAGGGGGCCGACCGGTCATTCCCAAATGCCATATTTAAGATCCAGCGGGGAGATCTGTTGAGAGCAGAGGGGGGGGGGGAGGGGGATATCTCCCTCCGAGACTCCTTATTGATTGAATAAGGCCCTCTGTTTCGGCCAAAGAGATAAGAAGAGCCATTCATCCCGATCTTTCTCGTTGGGCCCCTGGGGCGGCACCTCAAAGCCGCCACGTGATGGGGGGTTGCTCCACACGCCCACTCGCTGGGGCCATACCTGAGGGTGCAGACCACGCGACTACCCCCAGACAGACACCACGTACCCAGCAGTTAAACTACCTCCCATTCATGCGGTGCTCTCGCGTGCCTAATTCAAATTACCCTCGAGTCCAAATATAAGCACGCTCACCAACAAGTGGAGTCGTCCAATGAATAGCGATGTATTCCACTAACGATACAGAGGGCATTCAGGATTTTGCACATGCTCGGGCATCCCAATTTGAATAATTAGCTTCAACTCACGAATTCTAAACAGTAATTACTTAACATGCACATAAAGAGATGCATAAGTGCTACAGCATAAATATATAGAGTAGCATGGAATAGATTTGTTTTTCCTCTTCAGCAGTCACTTTAGTTTTAAGAACTACTCACTCATACTAATAAACAACCTTAAAGCAGTGTATAAATTTACCATACGGTACATAATTCATAGCATTATATACATAAAGAAAATTATCAAAATATATGTATTTATCCCCCATGCTTTTTAAATAATTGCATTTAAATTCAGTTGTCTGAAAAGATTTAATTTCTTTAGTGCCTCACGTGGGGTTCATGTTCGCTTCCCCAGACTTCTGAGTTCGATCTATATCTGTCTTAAGTACACCTTAAAGAAACAATCGTGTAGTTTTTCCAGAAATAGGGTGATCGGTCTTTGTTTTAATATTCCTTACCTTTTTAAAAAATCTTGTTTTAATTAATCAAAACTAATATGAAACCCTTACAAAAATCCTTTAGCTGACCTCTCAAGACATGACACATTGTCATTTTTATTTTTAGTATTATTTGTATTAATTTATTTGTATGTTTTGTTTGTTGCAGATCTTCTGTACCGACAGACAGTGACAGTCAACAACTCGCCGCTGGAAGTGGAGATCGTAGACGTCTCCGGCGAGACGAGCTTTCCCATGGAGCAAGTCCAGTGGGCCGACGGCTGTATCATAGTCTACTCCATTACGGACCGCCAGTCGTTCCAGTATGCCGTAGAAGCACTGGAGAATCTCCAGAAACTCCGCTCAGTCGCCACAGTTCCGGTCACACTATTGGCAAACAAGGCCGACCTGGAACACCTCAGGGAGGTAGGTTTATCCCATTCTTATTTTATATTTTCTTATTTTTTTTTTTTAATGAAAGAAAAGCGAGCCCTATGTATATAATTATCAAGACCAAATTAAAGTTTTAATCGTTAGATTTATTCCTGATGTAATTTAAAAGTTTCTGTTAATATGTAGGACGTTTAATGAACCGCTTTGTTTTTGTTTTTTTCCGTGAAAAGGAGTCGGTGTAAGATGGAAGCTGCTTCAATTCACCATCTTTAATAAATTCTCAGAGTTTATGGCCTCATTAAAATCCCAATGAATATAATAATGAATAGCAACGCGAGCGAGTTGCGAATCTCCTTGGAAGGAAATTATCTTTGCTAAATTAGAGTTTTTATTTCTTGCAAAAACCTTCTTAAAGCTATAATTAATTTCCTAACGCTCAATCAGTCACCATTTAAACGTTCAATGAGGACAATTATTGAAATAAACTAAAATTCCCCTTCTTATGAACATAACCAGTAGCAAAAGGTTATTACTGGATGTTGTATTAAATCTAATTATTAGGGTTGGTTAGCAATTAATAAATGCATAGTTTTGAGTTAAAAATGTACCAGAAATTAATCAGATCAATTAAAATACTGTGATTTGGACATTTTTTCAGTAAAAATCAGATGATCTATTGCTATNTGAGCCCCCCCCTATTATGACTCCAATTATAATGACTTATAAATGCCAAATGGTAACGGGTCCTGTTTTTCCTCTCGCTGTCCCGACCAAGCCTCAAACGAATCCTGCCTGGTCATTAGCCACAACAATAATAATAATTCCTTTAAAGCGACTTCCGAAGAGCATCAACCCCTAGTTCAAGGTACTCTCGTAACCCTCCCCCCATCACTTCAGTATAGGTACATTTCCTTTTCAGAAAAAATTCTTAACCAATTCTAAATAAATATTTAGGAGTGTAATGTGGATAATAGAGTAAACTTTATCTTTTATAAGGGAGATTACAAGATGGATCTTTGAATTTTTTTTTTCCTTCAAAACGTTGGGAATGTTTTATAATTAGTGGACAGAGTGTAAGAATTTTCAGATGAACTATGTTCTTGTATTTGTGATAAAAATTTCTAGTAATCTATTATTCTCTAACATTTTTAGAAATGCACCTTTTGGGAAAGGAAATTCATTGGATCCTTCGTCGGGCAAGAGTTTTCCTTAAAGATCTTGAAGTATCATTCTTTTCGTCATGTGAAATTAGACATTTACTTTCTTTTGGGATGTATGTACGTTTACACGGCTCCTACGTAACGAACGCTCAAAAATTTTTATACGTATATTTACGTAACTTTTAAAAATTTTAATTTATTTTTTATTTCCCTAAATCCAAAGAAAAAAAATCATCGTAATATGAATAAAGGAACAATTTCTATCTACTTTTAAAGCTTTGAGTGTAAAAATGAGTAGATATTCTGTATATTGTTTTACTCTCGGTCTGTGGTTAAGTACCGTTGTTTTGCGGTTGCAGGCTCCAAAGTTGACCGTAAAAAGTTTTCTAACATTCATATTTAGGCAATCGTGTATAGTTTCCGAAAGAGTTCAGGGATTATTTTCTCGAATCGTATATATATATATTTTCATACATTTTTGTTTTGAATGGTATATTTAGCGAATTGCATGTGTGATAAATTTAAGTGTTGTAGATAAGTTATTAGTAAACAATTAATGAGAGGGAATAGAATAAAAAAATCTATCTGTCCCAGCCAGGAAGATATCTCAGATAAGATAAGATTTAATGAGATATCTAGCGCGTCCTGGTAGCACAACTAGTAAGTGCACCGGCCCGGATAGCAGGAGATCCAGGTTCGTTTCCTGGCTGGGACAGATAGATTTTTTTATTCTGTTCCCTCTCATTAATTGTTTAAAATTTACATAAAAAACCACATCCAAATAAAATATTTATAAGTTATTGGTATTTAATTTCAGCAAATTAACATTTTTATTTTGTTTTTTGTGTGCAGGTTGACGAAACCGAAGGCCGTAGCGCCGCTCTCCGCAACGGCTGCCAGTTCTACGAGGTGTCCGTGGCAGAGAACTCTGCCGACCTCTACCAGGCTTTCGAGACCCTGCTGACGGAGACCCGCGGCCAGGCCGGAGGCGGGAAGAGCCGCAAGTTCTCGGTCACCAAGATGATCGGCACGCTGATCGGCGGCAACAGCAAGACGACTACCGGCCAGCAGGGCGGCACCGTTGTCGTATGCCACAAGTCCGACCTGCACAGGAACAGGGTGCTCAAGAGGAGACAGAACATCACTGCGACGGCGTCCTTGTGACTCGCAGGCCCCCAGGCGGCCGCTGACTCCTGCTGAAGAGAACTCTGGAAGGTTCTCCTCTGAACTTGTCGTCTTGGGGGATTCGTCCCCACCTCACCACGACTTGTTGTGATAAACCTTTTTAACTGGTTTCTCCTTTTTGAACCACAAAGAGTGTTTTGTTCTTGTTGTTCTTTTTTTTTTTTTTGGTTTTTTTTTAAGAAAAAAAAAAAAAAAACCATAAACTAATTTGTTTTCGATCTTTGTGTTTCTTTCCTGTTGTGGATTCCTTAGATATTCAAACAGTGATGGAGTTAATTTATTGAATGAAATAATGGACAGCTCTTTTAATATAATTTAAATAAAATAAAATGATTTTTGAAAATTACTTTTTATTTTTAATCGCATCAGATATTAAAAAAAAAAAAGACAAAATTTATTATTATTAGTGTAAATTCAATTCATACTTTTAACCAGATTTTTCATATTGATCTCTTATAATTAACTTAATCTTTGAAATATTTTTAAAACGCCCATTTAGTTTTTGTGTTTTCTTTTTTTAAATATGTTGTTTATTGTTCTATAAAAAACAATTGAGCTGTCTATAAAGGTTCAATGAATTGTTTAGTGTGACTGGAATTGAGAAATGCCACAGACCAATAGGAGTCAATTGTCTAAAACAATAGTTTTTCTCAACAAATTTCATATTGGTAGTTTGGATTGAACTATTTTTGTAAGGCTTAGGAAACATTAATTTTGAAAATGTACCAACAATATATGATTAAATTCTTTTTCAATAGCTTCATAAATAAAAATTTGTTTAACATGGAAATGACAAAATTCTGTCATTTTTCATGACAAAAATATTAATAAATTGTAACTATAAATTAATCAAAATGTATGTTCTACCACAGATATTTCTCTCATGGAATGGCTCTTTTGTTTATGACACTATATCATTAGTGGTTAAACTATCTTTTTTTATAGTTAAAGATTTTTTTATATTTAGTTAAATTGTTTCTTACTCTTTATCTTATTTATTGCATTCTTAGTTTAAGGACTTCATCCTATGTTTAAGAATTATATTTTTAAAATGTTAATAGGTTTTATTACGAAGTACAAATTATTTTTAAAATGGTAACTAGTAAAAGCTCAAAATTGTTTAGTTTAAATTTTTGAAGACCTTGAAGTCAAGAAAGTTATGCGTATCATATATTCACAACTATTGAAAGGTCTTCCATATTTTAAGCTAAAATTGCTTATTTATTTTTGAGAAAATTATTTAATTGTTACCAAAAATTGTTGTTTTTTTTGTTTTTTTAAATTCTCAATCATTTTCATTGAACAGTGAGTCATATTGTACATTGGTTGAGAGGCATTAATTGTTGATAACTATATCAAATAAATGTACAGTTTAATCTGTAAAATATATTATGGTATTAATCTATATCTACATGGATTATCTAATTACTATATAATTGCCAATAAGAGGGCACAAGTATTTAGAAGTAGTAAATAATAATTGTTGTTTTAAACATTTTGTTACATATTGAAAGGCTGTGATTAGTTCTTTATTTAATATTATTTTTACTACCCTTGTATTTTTAAATTGCATTTTGTAAACTTATTTATAGAATGTTCTTTGTAAACCCCAGACTGTGCTGTAAAATGTTTTTTTATGATTAATGTAAGTTCTTTTTACAATAAAATATTTTTGATCTAAATGAGTGAGCTCTTCTTTTTTTTTAAATTACAAAAAAAAAAAAACCCTTAACATCCCCTGAAAGAAATAAGAGAGTAGGGAATACAAGTAGTTGTCTTCAGTTACTGGCAGCCTGACTACAGGCTAGATATGGCTCAAAAAAGTCTTGGTGAATAAATAAGTATGGAAGATTCCTCGGCTCTGAGTATGAGACTGCGTGTATCGAAAGCGCTCGGCTTTTCTTTAAATAAAAACTTTAGTGTGAAGTTATCATTATTTTTCAATACTTGAATTGAATATTTCATTTATTGCATTAAAAAAATAGTAGAAATATCTACTTTGTTGCTAAAACTATCTTGTTATAATTACTCCTAAATGAGACAGATTTTAAGTTACAAGTATTTTATTCCACAGCTACATAAGTCTCTGTCTGTATGTTTATAAAATTATTTATAATACAGGTATATATTACATATTATTGAAAATATAATATATTATTTCATTTAAAAAATACAAATCTTACATTTTAAAGTAGAAATTTAAAACAGATACTTGTTTAACGAAATTTTTCTCTCAATAAGACCAACCATATTGGTAACATGACTGATTTTCATGAAATAGAGAAGCTGAAAAATATGGCATAAATATGATATAAATTCGATTTGGTGGATCACTAAATTCTCCTAAAAGAGCTGTTCAGTTATGGCATAAGAGAGGCTTTAAATTAATTTAATTATAGTTTCATATGCCACAAATAGAGTTCAATTTGTCAATAGAGTTAAACTTTGAGAAAACTATTATAGAGGGATTCCGTAAGGGTCAAGATAATGCTCTCTTATATTTTTCACTTATATAAGTGAATTTTAACAATCTATATGTATTTTTAAATAAATGTAATATATTTTTGCCGGTGAAATAACTGCTTTTCTCTCTGGAAATCGTATCATTGAAATTGGACAAAAAAAAAAAAAAAAAACTTAATTGTTTGCTCTTCACATTAAATATTCAAATGCCAAAATAAAAATAAATTAAATAATGAAAGGGCATTTTACATAAAACTCTCATGACTGAGTGTTTTCCTTGGGTATAAAAAAGTCCAAAAATATGAAAGTGTAATTTTTTTTTATTGTTCAGACAAACAGCTTAGTTGGAAACCTCAAATTAAAGACATAAAATTTAAATAGCTTTTTATATTTCTTAGCAATTAAAACCTATCTTATGTTAAACGTTTATTATTACATATTTTATTATCAATTATGCAGAATTATGTTATAGGGTCATTTTAAAAAGGTTGATAAAATCCTAATGATTAAAAGTAAAAGCTATTTTAACAATTATGAACTTGAAAAGAATTTAGTATATTAACTTTGAAGTTTTAAAAATAATAATATACATTTGTGAAGTACAAAAAAATCAAATAAAATTATGTTTATATGATATATATTATACTAAACATGGTGATTGCTTCAATACAAGATTATTTTTTTTGGCATTGGAAACCATTGTGCTTAAAAACAATGGTATTGATTATTATAATCAGTAATTCCATTATGGAAGCAGCAGCATTGTAAAATCATTTAATGCACAAATTAAAATAGGAGTTTAATATCATAAAAACATTTCATGGAACACCCTTTTTATAAAATTGAAGAATTATTTTATTCTCCTAGTGACACCAAGCACATCCTATTTACTGCGAAGAATTACTTATGAATTCTTTTGGCAATTTTTTAATTAATGATGTATAGTTTTTTTGATTTATGTTAGTCAACTACGCGTGACACGAAATGGAACGTATCACCTAGGATCAAAAGACTACAAACTCACAACAATTGATAATACGATCTACACATGTCACGGAAATTAAACATAAATAGAGATAATTATTAAAAATAACGGATTAAAGATGTACGGAGCAATCTAAGAATCAACTCTCAAATATATACAGACCCAGCAATCCAAAATTTCAGGCTAACCGCCCAAGCCCCTAAATACGTTTCCAACCTGACACTACACACTGACTTCAATATTCCAATAATTCATAAACACAATACATATAGCCTCCACAAACTACAAGGGCATGAGCACACCCTCATACACAACATGTCCACCCCTGGACCACCCTTACTACCCAATCAGACCTCTTCGAGGGATCTAATTGAGGACTGATAATGACTGGTAGACGCCCCTATTACTGTTTTTAAGCCTACCACGGCCCTCTTAATTTATAATTTACAATCTCTGCACTAGTATAGATGTAAATATGTAAAACAAAATTAAAATATTTTGATACCATATTTCCGAAAAAACATTTCATTAAAGGATCTTATCGAGTATGGGGAAGGGAAAATTAAATGCAGACCGTAGTGAGAAACTCAAATTTATGTTACCACTATTTCTTCTATAAAAAATTGATAGATACTAAAATATTTGTAATATTTATTTACAGATAAGCTAGTCTTAAATATTAGCTAGTTTGGCTACCTCATGATTACATCTTCTAAGGGGGTTCAGTCTTAAATACTCTAAAAATACTGCTTACTCACTTATATAAACTAAATAATATGTAAATAAAGTTTATACATATTATTAAACATGTAAAAACATAAACTTGTATTATAGTCCAAATAAAACTGTTCTTTCTGATAATTATTAATTAACAAGAATTTATAATATAACTATGTAATTTTCTTGAATCTACTAACAATTTATTCAGAGAGCAATAACGCACTCGTACAAACTCGCCCATACATCCTTATATTTAATACATAGTGCACACACATATTTTCAAAAGGGAATCTAAATTCTATATTGACAGTAGAAAGGGAGGACAAATTGTTAAGTCCTACGAGGTACTTGAAATTGTAATCAGTCAGTTTTCCTTTAAGGCTCGAGATATCAATTTAAAACCGGGTACCAGTGACAAAGGTTATTGAACGGTGAGTAATGGTTACTTATAGATATTATAAGTAAAATAATATTATTATTTTGGCAATATGTAACTGTGACAATCCATAGCTAGCCAAGGAATAAGACTAGAATCAGCGATTTATTTAGGAGCTAAAATTAGTAGGAAGTGATCGTTAGCAGCGACTGGATATAACTGTGACATATCTTCCCTTCCATAAGTCGATAGCTTGGTCTGAATTAGTAATAAAAGTAGCTAACAGTTGCTTGAACTAGATGCCTGGCAGTCACTGTGAATGCAACTACTTACATAGAATAAAGTCAGCTCAGAAATATATCTTCTTAAAATAATTCAAAACGACCCTCAAGGTCTATTCTCGAATATTGACGCGACAATAGTATTTCAATGATGCGTCGTTTTTACACTCACTTCAAGAATAAAAACAAGATTCTTTTATTGGATGCTTGAAACAGCTCTTTTAAAGCTTAAAAATATGAGTTATTTTGGAAATATTACTATTAGAACTGAAAAATTCCTCTACGCGAGAACTCCATTACGTAGGAGGTGAAATAAGCGCAGTCCACACTTTTGTGGAAATATACTCCATTAAAGTTCTAAAGATAGTGTCGGAAAGGTTACATCAGTTACAAAAAAAAAGAACTAATAAATTAAAAACATAAAAATAAAAAAAAGAAGAAGAAAATAAAGGAAATATCATTTTTTAATAACTTAAGTATACATTGGAATTTTGATACCTTCTGTAATACAATTATTTCATATATTGGAAATTGGAGTTAATTTATTTTCACAAATACTTCAACTCTACAACACAGCCTACTGCCTTAACTAAATAATAAATAAATAAATAGAAAATATATATTTACTTGCAGCTAATAAATTAATTAATATGTACAAATAAATTAAACATGCTTATTTACAAAGAGGATTGAAGATGACTGGTTTATCGCTGTCACATGTCACTAATCTGTGTTTCCGGAACTTTAAAGGCCACGACCAGCCCAACGCTCCGGATCTTACATACAGTAACTTATCACTGGTAGACTAACTTATCACTGACTGAGTTGGGCTGTTGGCGAATTGCTTTTATAACTTCAAGGAAATGCCGAGGCAGGTGTAGAAGATTCTATACGGATTTCCAAGGAAGCCTTCAATTAGACCCTCCACGTACAGATCTGGTCCTCACACCACCTTCTTCCCTAGTATTTAACATCATTATTAGTATAAAATTACTATCTCAAGAAACGTATGAAGCCCGTATACATAATACCGAATTTCTGTATTTGAATTTAATATCATACAAAATAATTAACATATTACCACTTATATATATCAACTTAATTACACTAGAGTCTAGTTTTAGCGAATTCCAAGGGAATTTCGCTGATGAGGTTGTTTTCTGTTTTAATGACAAATTTTTCGAAATTTCCGCCGATTCTAACTACTAGACTTGATCGTCAAAAAATTTAAATATAAATACATCTATTATCTACATTAAATAAAAATTGGTTTAATTTAATTTAAGTTAGTTAATTAATTGCTTTAGAAATTAATTTATTTCAATTTGAATTGAAAAGCTGAGTTCATTTTGAATGGAATCGGACGAATAAGAGTGAAAAGATCACTTAAGATATCAAGTTCCCACTCCCGTACAAAATGATTTTCAATTTAGCGGAGAGACAAGAGGTTTCATTTCAATGCTAACTACTAGGGCTCCTTCATTTGTGCTAATTACTGCTGCCTCTTATTTGGTAATACTTTCAAGAAAATAAAATTCTGGATAAGACGTACACTCCCCTCCACTTTTACTAGGAATACTGCATACGCTAAGTGAATTTCCCACTTTTAATAAAAGAGGAATATAGATGGGGTAAATGAGGGAATTTAATTCACAAGCCGGAGATAACAATTGTTGGGTTAAAGATATGCCACTAAAGATTGCTCTAGACAAGGTTTTTTGTTGTTTTTTCTGTGCTTTGACTGCTGAGGTCATTAGCGCTCATATTCTAATCTGTTCACATGTTTGGATCTCCATCAGTTATCACTATAAAAAAAAAATTGAGTATAAGCACTAATTCACTAATGGCGTCTTAAGTAGTGTTAAGTTTTGTCTGGAATCTTCTAACCCCACAACCCAAAAAAAACCGATTTTTTAGCATCTGAGTTTCTTTGAGAATTTCAACTCCTACGCCTATTTTGACATTCTAAGGATCCAACTTGGATATTGAGTCCTTCCAGGACTTGTTAGTTTGAATTTAAGCCGACGTTTGTATTCATTATGTAATGACTGTGGAATCCAGATCACTTCACCTATCAATTGGTCGCTTGCGAGGATATCCTGAATACATTTGCATATATAATGGCAAAAAAACTGGAATATTAGCAGATTTCAAGGAAAGCAAGATATTCAAGTTGTTACTATGACGCGACTTTTGAAAAATGTCTTCAATTTCTCAACCTATTCAGGAAAATTAATAACTTTACTCGTTCAAAATTTCAAGCCCCATATGCACTAATCTGTTTTGCTTGTAATCTGTTGTTTGCAATTTTTAAAATCACTAATCCAAAGTATAAAACTAGCCGTTACGATTACTGATTAACAAAAATGAATAATTAATGAACTTATTGAAAGGGCACCATTTTAGCCAAAGAAAACAGTTTCAACTCCTAAGCCTCGTTCAACTGATAACTCGTAATTGTTACTCTTCCATGAATTCAAGATAAGCACTAATAAAGAAGCTGATCACCATTACTCCATTTAGCTGTCACCATATGAGCGAATTATTTTCAGGGAAGGGTCTCAGTGGTGGGTGTGAAGCCAAATTGGTATTACCATAAATGTATGAGGCCAATATTTGGTGTAGAGTTTAAGTGTAGTGCGTGGGAGTAACAGTTACTTGTTCTAAGTAGCAGTCACAGTAACAGTTTTTTTATTTTATTTTATTGTTTTTTGTTTTTTTTTCCTATCTATATCAGAATAAAGTCTTTATTTCTCAATATCAGACAAAATTTGTCTTATAATATGTCAATTTTGGAAGGTGAAAAAGTTTAACTTCTCATTTAACAACATTGTTCATTGCTTACTATAGGTACTCCTGTCACGTTACTCTAAACATGTATGGTACTGGAAAGGCTTAAAATATGCGTTGAGCGCAACACTGAGCTTGACTTGAACCCGCAGAAGAAGTGTTTGTAGATTTAAACGGTTCTTTTGGGCTAGAACCGTGCCTTATAAAAATAATATTAAGTAGTTTATAGTGTCATTGCTTATTATAGGTACTCCTGTCATGTTACTCTAAACATGTATGGTACTGGAAAGGTTTAAAATATGTTGAAAGCGGCCTAGAGCGAGACTCCAACCTGTAGTGCGAGTGTTTCGGAGGTTCAGACAGTTCTCTGGAGCCAGAACAGAGCCTTAAAAAAATAGTATTAAGTAGGTTCAAAAGGAGATTTTGTTGACCGTAGATATTATTTTAAGATGATTTTAGTTGGGGTTCGATCAAGGTAGATCCAAAAAACACAAATTTAAAAAATGTATTTTTTAATAAAGGATTATCTGCCAACGTTTCGGCTTACATTGTAAGCCATCTTCAGGGCTATCATGAAGATGAGAGAGGACGTCC
>KZ808114.1:99126-110152 GCA_000696205.2 Oncopeltus fasciatus | reverse complement strand
TGATAAATTGCCATTTATCATCAGAGGGATAATGATTATGCTCGGATAATTAAGAAGAGTCATTTAAACAGCTTGACAATGTCAGCTCCTCCGAGCATGAGCGATATATTCGTCGGCCTCGGAGGTTGGACTCTCGACACTAGTGCGGGGAATTTAATAACTTATCAGACTTGTCCTGGTAGCATAAATGGAAAATGCAACGGCCCGGATAGCAGGAGATGAAGGTTCGAGTCCTGGCTGGGACAGTTAGATTTTTTATTCTGTTCCCTTGCGCTACAAATTAATAATTTTTTTCTCTCTCTCACTCTCTCTCTTTCTACCCTCCTCTCTTTTCTATACAATATTTCTTCCTCTCGCACTCTTAATATCGAAAAGTATATGCATCTTAATTATTTCTGTTTATTTTATTTTTTTTTTACAAAATTCATTATATTATATGTACTTAATCATTCCTTATATATTTGGTTCGATTTATTTTAGCTATTCTAGAATGTAATATATCATATAAATTTAGCAATATTGGGTTTCATAGTACTTTTTTTTTACTTTAAATGTAAAAATGTGGCGTATATTTGTGTACAAGGGGTAACGTTACAATGATGAATAGGATTTTTTCAAAAATCGACACCAATAGTCACACCATTTTCTTTAATTACTACATTTTATCGCTTTCAAGGTCCAAGAGGCCAATTCCAGAGAAAGTGGAGGAAGTGTTCACCCATCGTAGTTATATTCCTAAATATCTTCCTTAATAAACGTTTTTAGTAAAAAAGGTATAGAGCATAATGCTAAAAAGAAAATTTTAAACCGAATATATTATATAATCATTTTTGTAACTTAAATAGCAACAATGATATTAGGATTATACATTTTTGTCTCTCACTTAAGTCCAATGAAAAATGAATTCCTTCAAATAAAAAATAAAAAAAAAAAAAAAAAACTTTAAAAAAAAATCATAGTAATAAAGAGAGTAAAAAAAAAGAGAGAGAGAGAGAGAAAGAGAGAGTGTGTATGTGAGAGAGAGAGAATATATGCACACACGCGCGCACACATACATGTGTGTTCTTCAGTGGAAGAACAAGTAGGACGGCATATTACCGCACCAAATTCGCGCAAAATTTATAACAAATATGCATAACTTCGTCCCTGATTTAAATAACAAATTTATAAAGTAAAGGAGAAATAAATTTTCGAAATAAATTTGACGTAGAGGAAATTACTTCCTACTACCAAGATAAATACGGGCGCCAAGCACATACATAATTATTGTATATTAGCCCGGTAAATTATTTAATTCGGCCGGCATGGAACATGTTATCTTCTTGATTTAGACCACAGGCACTATTACATCTCCTACATATTCATGCCACCTTAATGTTTCCGGTGAAATAAATACAAGAAGGGATTTATATCCGGTGAAATGAATATCATTTTACAGTCAAAATAAGTAGCATTTAACAGTGAAATAAGTAGCATTAACAGTGAAATAAGTAGCATTTCCCAGAAAAATAACTATCATTTGAGGCTTTTGAAATTTAAATACGTAATTCTAGGTTTAAATAGTTTTTAGATGATCCTTGTGCCTTTGAAGTACTGCTTTTGTACCAAGGGACTCAAGTGAATTTAGAAAGCTTAAAAATATTTACGAGTAATTGAATGTGAAAAGATTTTTCTTATATTTAATTTCTTGATTAAGAAATATAAATTATTAAGAGCTATTTTAATTAGAAATAGCATTTAGAGACTTTAATTTTATTTTAAATAACAATTCTCATAAGGAAACGTTTGTGATTCTGTATGTCTGTGGAGAGGAAGTAAAACTTTATTAATTTACTGTCACATGGTCTGAAATACAACTGAAATCTTTGAGTGAGTAAACATTTTTCTTTTTAATTTGTTATTTAGGAACGCTGTAAGAATAAATAGGAACTAATTTTAACTCTCTCTCTCTTTCTACCTCTCTCCGCCCCCTCTCTATCACCCCTCTCCCTCTCTCCTATTCCACTCTCCCTTCCTCGTCCTCTCTCGATCTCCAAATCTCGTCCAAAATTTTAAAAATAATAAACTATACTCATTAATTTTAATCATTAGCTTGCTAATGGCTAAAATTGGCTAAGGGGAGAGAAAAATGAGAGCTATATCAAAAAACGAATATTTTTACATAATCTCTATTATTAGCAGTTCTAAGAACTGCATATTAATTCATAACAATTAAACTTTATAATGCTTGAAAAAAAAATCTTATTAAGAAGGGTATTTAACAATCTGACTAATAATGTTGGTGGGCCATCTTATTTTTAAAATATAGAAACGTAATTGGGTTTTTATGCTTTTAACTGAGAACCCTTAAAATAAATTGTTTATGGATTGAAATCTGATGAATCTAAAGGGAGATTCAGGAAAAGATAAATTTTTATAAGCGTAATATATTTGTGTTTATTTGAGTTATGAAAAGTTTTATATTTTAATAGGTTATAAAATTTAAGTTATATTTCTCAAAATTTATCAAAATGGAATAAATTTATGAATGTATCTATGATGGTTGGTAGAGGGCGCTTTCCCCACTCACCTTCCCGATCAGTGTACAGCAAACTTTAGAGGACATACTTTTTACACTGGATCCTCTCTTTGGCATATAAAGTCAAATAAATCACATATAATCTGATTTATGTCCATCTTTAATAAAATATGGGAAATATGTTTAGATTACACAACACCTGCGTTACGAACTTTTTGTCATAAATAATATGTCTCTTTATTGTCAGTAAAATTTTTTTTAAAATACTAATAAGTAAAATTAATGATTTCCAAAAAATTAGAAATATATATTAGGATTACTGTGATTTTGGAATAATTATAATAATACATATAATTTTAAAATTTTTAGTTTTATCATATGACTCTCACCTTTAATCTGCTGAATTTAAAATTTCATGTTTTGTTTAAGTCCCAAAGAAAAATGAAGCGAATTACCTGTGAGACCTTTTGCACACATAAACCTTTTATAAAATTTTGATGTACATAAAAAAGATTCCAAGGCAATTGTACTCTTAAACAAAGGCCCGGGAGGTTCAATACTCAATTCACAGATAGCTTGTTTTTCTTTCTATCTGTACTTCTGTCTTAATGGCACAGAGGAAACCCGACCCTAATATGGTCTTTACCGAGGTGTGCTGATCACACCTTCTCTAATGTTCATTGTGTCGCGAATAAACACATCCTGTTTCATCCTTTGCCTCTAAGAAGTGGGTATCCTGCCTGAATTGAGTAGTGAGTTATTCAAGACACTCTTCAGATAACTGAGGAAGTGAAATTGAAGAACCGTAAAAGAATTTGACCGTAATAATTCCGTAGAGGACCAATTACATTCTTTCAGCTTACCCATTGTCATTAAACAAAATAGACTTAACTAAAGAAATAGCATCTTTCATTAATCTTGAGACCGACATTGCTATGAATCGTGAGTCATATTTTTTAGTTTTTTTTAAACACCAAACGTGTGTGTGTGTGTATGTAAGTTGCAGATATACTGTCTTTACCATTACCCAAGGAAAACTTGTTTATTTTCACGCTATTTTTTCAAGACAGACTTTTAAAAAAAAACTTCTGTATTCATTTTATATAAGCTTTTAGTTTAACACGAAAATACATAATTTTGGATTTTTAGGTACGCAATCCTTTAAACTTAGTAAAATTGTTATAGAATTGTTGGACCAATCGCATATTTCTTCTTACCCTTCGCATTCGGTGGACTGAGAAGAGTGATGGCACGTGGCCGAAGTAGTTCGCGGCCTCGTCGCCCTAATTCCCACCCCCGACAAGCCACCCCTCCAGGCCTCCACCCCCTCGTGGCCCACTCCCACCCTACCCTTGTATCAGGAGAGTATGAAATCCCTAGAGCTACCATGAGAAAATTTTCATGGCTTTTCTTTTTCGGAAATAAATCTTATTGGAAGAATCGAATAAACTATTTTGTGTTAATGTCATTGTAAAAATAGTTTTATATTTCAAATAACTGAATACATTATGGATAATGTTGGATTCATTATGAAAACTACTCAAATATAACACTTACACATACACAAACACATACGTAGATCACATAGATAGAGTTATTGATAAGTGACAAGATAACGTCAATATAATTGCTGGAAAGTTGTTAGGTTGCTAGGATGCTAGGCTAATAGCTTGGTTGCTAGGTTAGGTGCAAGGCTAGTCGTTAGGTTGTTAGGCTAATAGTTTGGTTGGTAGGTTAATAGTTTGGTTCCCAGGCTAGTTTTTAGTCCAATTATGTGGTTGCTAGATTAGTTGTTTAGTTACTAGGCAAGTAGTTTGGTTGCCTAATTGCTAGGCTAGTAGTTTTATTGCTAGGCTAGTAGTTTGGTTGTTAAACTAGTTGTTTCGTAACTAGGCTAATAGTTTGGTTGCTGGGGTAGTTGTTTGCTTCCTAGATTAGTTGTTTGGTTGCGAGACTAGTCTTATAATGTTCAAATTAGGCACACACACACACACACATATATATATATGTTTGCAGAAAAAAGTGTGTGGGTTTTTTTATCATATTTTAGATTATCATATGATGAATCGGTAAAAAATGGAATAAATATGTTTAAATTTCACATACTACTAATTTACCCACATCAGTAACATTATTTGGAAGGAATTTACTTAGCCTATATAGCCCAAATTCTATAACAATATTTTTAATTTAATAGTGTACTTTTATCACACCACTAGTTTTCATTAATGAAACAATAAGGCAAGTAGTCTCACATAAACTGTGAGATGATGAAAGAATATGGTAAGGAAAGAAAAGAGAATAGGGAAAGAAAAAGGCTGAAATATAATAAGATAAATGCAAATAAAATAAATTGATTGTGCTGAAAAATTCATTAATATAACTGTAAAAAGTTAAAAGTTCAAATGAGACGGATATCAGGAACAAACAAAATAGAAAAGAGAATAGCGTTGGCGTCATGTATAGATTTACTTAGTGATTCAATAAGGCGTGTGAGTAATTCAGAAAAAGAAAAGTTCTCTGGCCTTTAATCTAGAGTAAATGATTACTATAAGTTTTGAGTCTCAATTCTTATCCATCTCTAATGTTAATACATTGAGCTCAAACTCATTTTACCTTCTTTTTTTTTTAAATTTAGTTTCTGTTCAAATAGGTAATCAAACAAAAGGCGACTGTGATCGCAATTTTCATGATGTCAGTACAAATAACTCTTCCACGGATTCATAATGACTGACAATAAAGAAGCTGATCAAATTATCCCGGTTATCCACCCTTCCGCCCGCTAAAATTTCATTAGGGTATAAATAGTAATTAAAAAATAATAATATATTTATTATCAATAAACGAATTTGCATTCAGCTTCCTTGTTCTAGACCATATTTAAATAAGTCCACTGCTTTGCACAAAACTTTTTTCACTCGCACCATTTCAAATTATCCACAACTCCTATTTTTCAGATTTCGCTCTGCAATGAACTTTGCTTGGTCCATTCATATTCATAAGAGATATGCCAAATTTTATTTTTAAAAACAACTAATTGCAGTTTTTAGGGTATAAAATAAAAACTAAGTAATCCCCCTATTCCTAATTGTTCAATTTTTCATTGCAGCTTCTAAAATATTCCTTTTGTATTAAAGACATGTGTTGAGTTGCATTGCTTTAAATTAATATCTACTATATTGAAAACACTCTTTTCAAAATGATCCAACTTGACTTCGAATCGAACTAGAGGATGCCACTGATGTCTAACACATAGATGAATTTGAAATAAGTTGCTCAAGAAATGTTTGGAACCCTGACAATAGGCGAGAAAAAGAAACGGTTTATAGAGGATTTGGAAGTCATCTGGAAGAGAATAAAAATAAAATATCTAACCTTGCAGGGAAAAGCTAAGAGCCCCTAGAAAAATATTAGATACCAAGGGATCCGCCAGCCATTTTCTGAGCAAAACCAAATTGTAGGACATAGAAAGCAACTGGATGGCTGACCAAAGTGTAAAATTCTAGGCTGACATCAGAAGGGAAATTACTCTCTTAAAGTCAAGAGTTTCAAGAAAATATGGGAAGCTAACTGTTGCAAAAGAAGAAGAGTTTTGGAAATCTGGACTGAGCAAGAAGAATGCAGATGAAGATACGGAACAGGCAGGAGATCTAGAGGAAGATTCGTAAAATGAACCGGATCTTGTCGATATGGAAATGAAAATTTCAGGTCTGGAAACTATAAAAACCTCCGGGAACGACAATTTTTCCCGGGTGAGTGATTCAAAAGTAGGGGGGGGGGGGGAGAGAGAGAACAGCTCTTAGCCATAATACACCAGTTAGTGCTCGAGGATGTGGAGAGTGAGATCTGAAAAGAAGAAAAAATCCCAGAAAACTAGAATAGAGGTCTCATCTGCCAAATCTTGAGGAAGCGTTCCAGTCCAATGGCCAATCTGGAGGCCTAAAGATCTACAAGGATTGCAAAGTCCACCTTAAAAATTATATATATGTATATATATTTGCTAATTTACAAACAAAGAGGCCCCAGAAAACTTGTTTAATCATATGCACTTACTAGTTATTGTCCCTTAACACTTAACACTTTACTGTTACCTGCACTGCAAAAGCCATGGCAGGCCTAGATGAATCCAATAGCTGTTTCTAGGTAAATGTGATTCCCTCCTCTAAGTAAGAAAGCAGGTGGCCACCTTCAATTGGCTTCCCCAGTCTTTAACTATATATATATCCTTCGTTTTTATTTGAGTTACTAATAAGTTTATAGGACAGATGAGGTACAAAATCAAATTTTCTGAAATATAATTTTTACATCATCGTTCCTGAAAATCTAAAAATTAAGGAAGATATTTACTTTTATAACTATGATGTTTAAGTACTTCCCCAGCAGTAATAGAAGAATGATTAGTGCTCATGTGTTTTACGCTCATAGCTCTCTTCAGCTTTTAAGATGTATTCTGTTATTTACACTTAACATTGAAAATCTGCTTAGCTACGCTGGTCCTACGTGACAGTTTTTTTTTTTTAAAATAATTTATTATTATCAATGTTTTTATAATTATTAATAACCATGTTACGTCTCTAAAGTGGATCACTTCTAAAATACATGATTGGTTAGACGTTGATATGGAGAAGTTCATCATCAGCGGGAATCCTCGGTGCTCCAGCCATCAGGTATAATGAAGGAAGTAATATCTAACTAACGAGAGAGAGAGAGAGAGACGAGCTGATGAAACAAGAAAGAAGGATTTTAAGCCCTTCAGAAAGTCAAGTGGAACGCGAATTTATGGGGTGGTGGGGGGGGGGGAGTTAATTGTCAGAAGGAATTTGTGCCCTGAGAGGCTTCCCAACCTTGAGGAAGGGCCATCTTGAAGACTAGTTCAATGGGAGGATTCAAAGTCATTAGTCTTTGTGCCATGCCGAGTTCCGCTCTGCCGCCCTTGAAGATTCTGAAGCTTTGTCTTTCAGAAAGGTACGACGCGTGTTCGAGACTCGAAGTCTTTGTCGCGCTAAGTAGGTCCTTCGAATCCTTTTTGAAAGTAAACCGCCGACCTAAATAGTCATAACTCCCTCTAAGCGATTCGGTGGTTTCGTCACAGGAAGAATCAGGAAATCGAATGAAATGTGCCTCACGCCGGAGCTGCGTAATCGCAACAGATTTCCCAAGTTTTATTAAACATGGATATAAAAAAACAAAAAAATTAAAGTAAATGACGAAATTAACTTTATGAGCAGAAGACAGAAACGAGCATAAAATATGGAACTACTAAAGTTTGCTCTAGACTGACCGGGAGGGTGGTGTGGAAAGAATCAACCCCTTGAAGTTAAATTAGAAAATTGTTTTGCCTCAAAAAGAGTTTTTGCGTAATAATTTCATAGAAAATAAATTTTTTCGTTTTTATTTTAAGAATAAAATTATGTTGAATAGCGACAAGGTGGTTTAATTGGATGTAGGGAGCAGTTTATTTTACCTTTATTCCATACGCAATCGAAAGGTTAAGTGACATCTAAGATGCGCCTGGTGGTATACGATTTGCTCAAAGGAAGAGGAAATGACGTCTACAGTACGAAACACCTGCTGTTCAGTAGAATGTAGGAATCGAAAGCCAAAATGTATTAGGAAGGATATTTAAAGAATTTATGTTAGGTAAAATACGATTTAAAAGAACCTTGGTCATGAAGAATGATTGGTTCATTATGGATAGGTTTAGCAGGTTTTGGGAGGAGGAAGAATTCGGAAAATTTTCAGAGGAGTGGAAAGTGGGTGGTTTGAAGGATACAATTATAGAGGTAAGTGAGGAAGACAATTGCTTTTTTGGGTAGATTTCGAAGAATTAGTCCGGTGATAAGGTCATAGCCGGGTGCTTTGCGCTTAGGCAGATGGTTAATAACACTGGGGAACAATTTGAAACTCAATTTCTGTTGAGTTAGATTTTTTAGCTATTTTTTATAGAATTAGGCATGCTGGTTTCAAAACTGTTTTTAGTTTTCTTCTATCACGTCACGTTCAGTTTCTATATGGATGGGGCACATGTTCAGACCTGCCTGTTTAGTTACGTCTGTTATACTGTGGTGAAACTTTGTGTGTCGGTAAGCAGTATTTATTATTTCGTTACGGAAATGAACAGAACTACATAGTATGTTTGAACTGAAACGTTTTCTTATGGCTACCTCTGCTCCTACACGTCGAAAGTGCGAAACAGCCCGATTCGTTTTGTTATATATGTGGCACTTTTACCATTCCCAGTACATTTATCAGATAAGCATATTTTGCCCATTTTAAAGTGAAACTTGGTGATCAAGATAAAGCATGGGCACCTCATAAAGTGTGTAAACAGTGTGTTGAGGGTTTACGGATGTGGACCAAGGGAACACGTGCTAAGCTTCCATTTGGTATACCTATGATTTGGAGCGAGTCCAAAGATCATTCAATTGATTGTTACTTTTGTATAGAGAAGACATCGGGATAAAACAAGAAAAACAAATGTAAAATAGAGTATCCTAGTTTACAGTCATCTATAAGCCCAGTAATGCATTCAGCCAAAGTCCTCGTGCCAGTTTTCAATGATTTACCTCTTTGGAAGAAGGGGTATACGGATATGGCATTCAAAAACATTGTTAAAGACTTTCTTGGAAATACACGAGCATCGCATTATTCCGAAATTGTCCAGCAACTCTTGGAAAGCTTCCAAAAGCTAGGTTGCAACATGTGCATTAAATTGCATTTTTTACACAACCACCTTGCTAATTTCCCGGATAATCTTGGTGCAGTGAGTGATGAGCAAGGTGAGCGTTTCCATCAAGATTTGAGGGTCATGGACCCAAGGTATAAAGGTAGATGGGACGTACATATGATGGCTGACTGTTGTTGGAGCATCAAGTGCCAATGTACACAAACTAAACACTCCAGAAAAAGCTACAAACACAAATTTTTATCTTATTTTTTAAACAATTTTATATGTATGAACTCGATTTACTTACATTAAATGTTTTGTAAACTGTATATTTGGTACTTTTTTACTTTATGTTCTATTAAATTCATGATTTTTATGATTTCTGAGGATATCCTATAGTTTAAAAAGATGGACTAAATCTGAGGTTATTCTCAGAATTAGTGAAAGAACGGTATCAGATCAAACTCAATAAAAAAATGTGTTCCCCAGTGTATTGTACTAGACCACAGAAGGTATCACTCCTCAATCGGTAAGATCGTCTAACTCCCTACGATCAGTGGGATGCCTGTGTTTCTGGAACACGGCTCTAACATGGCGCTAAGAGGTTTTAAATTGAATCAGGGAGAGGCGAGTAAAGATTCATGTGAATTACTTGTGAAGCGAGTAAAGGTAGTTTTGAAGTTTACGAAGGTAAAGACATTGCAGAATTTGTACAGTTGGAACTATACTCCATCAACCATCTCTTCAGAGGTCTTCGAGGGAGTTTCGAAGTCAAGGGATTTATCTATTAGAAATGTGAAAAACAGCCACTTGTTAGAGTAGGTGGCAAAAGTCTAGGGATGAATGTCAGAAGAAAGTTTATTTAATGTTTTTATGGAGTGATGGGAGGGAATAAGATTTTCCCTACAAAGAAATCCAGGAGATCAATTGTGAGCCAGTTGGTAGGAGAAGACAAACGTAGAATGGAGAAATTGCGAGAGGGAACAGCATCGTACAAGGACAGGCCATACAAATTACTATTTTATATTTTGGAGAACTTCTTAAATTCCTCACTCCCTCTTCTCCGATTTCATCTATTGACGAATGTAGGGTTAACAGAAAAATTTACGATGGCTAATTTAGTTTTCACTCTCCGGTATTCTCTTTTTTCTTCATCCCAAATATTAATAATAATAATAATAATTAAAAGGCGAAATAAAATACAGCAAAAAGTAAACAAAACGAATCATATATTACGTTCCATACGTTAGCAAATATAAAAGCATTTGGCGTTATTACTGAGATTGACATAATGCCAATTATTCTGCTATTCTGTTTTCATGGAGCTGTTAAATTTTGTTTGTCTTATTTATAAAAGAAAATTTTCATTTTATTATAAAAAGTATTTGAAAAAATGTGTGTGTCCAATACTAATTAATTAAAATAGTCATAAGGGTTACTTAATTTGTATAATATCTTGAGATAGTGTTAAGAATAAACTTGTAAATATAGTGATGTATGGGTCAGTTTGTGTGTTTTAATCAGCGTGTTTAAGTCTAAGTTAAAGAGAAATAGCACAGTGTCATGGGTGTTTAGTATTATGGCAACCTGTACATAGCTTCTTCCTTAATGACTCATAAGTGGTTGAAAGGGAGTCTAAAAAATAAATAAAACTGAAACCTTGCTTTCCTAATAATGATGACAACCTTTCTCTTTCTATTTCATTTTTTAAGAAGTCCGTCACACAGAAGTTTCATAAACTAAGCGAATTCTCCAGTATCGTGGTAGATAAATATTTATATTGAAAATTTACAAATCATTTAAAATATATCTGTTATCAATAAAAAGATTCTTTAGTTTAA
>KZ808114.1:52678-84324 GCA_000696205.2 Oncopeltus fasciatus | reverse complement strand
ATTTATATATATATATATATATATATATATATATATATATATATATATATATAATTATTAATTACAATAGACTGTATATTTAGTCTCTCTAACATAGGATCAATGAAGATCTGTTGAAATTTTTCATAAGTTGCATCAGGATACAGTTAAAGCCTAGGGAAGTAGGTGGCAAGAAGGCTCAGTCTCATAATAAACTAGAATAAGACCAAGTATATGGAAGCTGAGCAGCAACCAATGCAACTAGGAGAGACAGTTCAGTCCCTATTGCCTTGAATAGGCTGCCGAGTGTAATTATCTTGGACCCCAGTTTTACTGCAGTAATGACATAAGCATGGAAATAAAACATTCCCTCCCACAGAGAATCCTCACAATGACTATTTGTGAAAGTAGGAGAGTAAATCCTGTGGATAACTGTGTGGTAGGTGATGCCAGGACCCTGGGGCTCTGCAACTGGATGGAAACAGCACTAGACAGAGACTCCTGGTGGCTGCTGATTGAGGAGGCCTGGACATGACATTGTGTTTTAGTGTCACATTATTAATAAATTCTTTTTTAATAAAATTAGTTAAAATAGGTGCAGTTTTTTGGAATACTGGAGCACATCATCTATTACAAAGAAGTAAGAAAGTATTATTCCTCAGATTCACTTAAGGTTTCTATTCTTGCAGTAGACTAGAACAACAAATATTACTGATCCTTTGGTGTTTATTAATTATTTTTGATAGAAAACAAATTATTCTGATTACACTTGAAGGGGGTTTTTCAAAGCAACCTGAAGACTCTTCAATACCATTCATATATAAAAGTTATAAGCAGGACTGATGAAGTTTGTATTTTGATTTTTAAAAAATTAGGAGTAAAAATTGCTGGAGCCCCAATTAGGAATAAGATATCCAATAGTAATTGGAATTAGTAATATATATTAAACGAAACACTTGGAGCTGTGATATTTATAATAAATAAGAACAGGTGGGAGAAAGAGTATAGTAAACATAGTAAATATTTTCTGATCGAGGAAGAAATTGGGTCACAATTGGATTTACAAAGTGTGACAAACATGGTGTGGAATCAGACCAGGGCCATGAAATCCTAATAATCAGTGAATCATGAGAAAGCTGTGAGTGTAAAAGAATAACATGCTATAAAGCACCTTTAATTTTAAAGAAAAAGTATATTTGAATTACCCACCACAATAATAATAATATGTTTGAAGAATATATTTGGTTCATATTTCGCACCTGACAACTATATATTTCTATATATAAAAAAGTATATATCTCTATATGAATTAGAAATATTCATAATCTAACACAAGCAACAAAAAGTTTCTTAGTAGTGCTGCTTTGATATTTAGAGTTGACAAAAATGATACAATTGATAGCCCCCTTTTCCACTCATTGAGTGATTGAATGGATGGTGATTTAAAAAAAGAATAAATAAACAACAAAAAAACAGAAAGAAAATTGTACAAGTTGACTCACAATGGGGTTAAATTTTCAAAATGGCTTAGCCAAAAAGAGAGCTTTACATAAAGTACTTCTTTATTAATTCAACACTTTTTTTTTTCCTATTTGTTATTTGAGAATTGAAGGTCAAAGACATATCATTCAAGATAAAGGGACTCAAGTAGATGCATAGAATTGTTGATAAACCAAACTAAAACCTAGGCCAAACATAGCAGTAGACCACTAACAGAAATAGTTATTTTATTGGAGACTCCAGTAAGTACGCAATATATTAATGTATTTAAACCCAACATTTTTCTCATTGGAGTAAAAAACTAATCAGAGTAAGTGATTGGTAAGGGGAAGGGGAGTAAAGGGCACAGAGAAGAGGCTGGTAAAGTGGAATGTGTGGTTACAAAATGTTGCATTAAAAATTAATGTTTTCTTTTATTCTAACTGGTAGTGAGTAGATTTCAAGAGGTCCTCAATTAAACACTGGTAAACTTTTTTGCCTGATTATATAAGACAACTGTAGTCAATAGCCACTTATTTTTCTCCATTTGAAAAATTGAGCCATCACTCTATTCAAATATCAATTTTGAAAGAATTGTTTAACTTTATACTACTAAAAATTTGAAATATATTTTATAGAAATCACTAAGAAAATTAGTTTTAAATTAAAGTTGAGTATAATAATTTAATTTCTATCAAACTTTACACTTTACGGACAAATCCAGATGTAGTTTTAGAGAGAAGAACTGAAATTGAATTTACTCCAATTTTAATCCAACTAGAAGATTTAGGACAGGGGTGCCAGGTTCGCGAATGGAATCCGCGTTTATTTGCTTATCATCAAATACAAGTTTGTCCTTAGCCAATATATATATTTTAATAAAGTTTGCTTCCTAAATGAAAATCGATCAAGTATTGCAATTTCAGAAATATGGTAGATCAAAAGCCATGTGTCACGATTCACAAACCACCCTTTGACACAGTATATTTATTTGACGGATTTTCATGTAAACATTATTAAAACATAATAGTATTAATTTGTCTCAAGCTTTCTTTAATCCTAGAAACTGGGAAAATCAATTTAAAAAAATCAGGCTACTTAGATGGATTAATATAGACCCCCTCTTATATATATTCAATAGGTGAGAGTATATTATTAGATAAATAAATGCCCAGCGTTTTGATGTGATATCAAAAAGATGTGATTCAGCTCTCCCAATTTACATTCAAAATTTCCTATTTGGATAACAAATTTTTACAATGAAAGATCATTAGAAACAAGTTGAGTTTTGACTAATAAAAGACTAGTAAGTTAAATTGACAAAGCTAAGTGAAAATCATTGGTGACATACTTTTTTTCAAGCAAACTTATAACTATGATCGCTATGAAAAGGATAGACATTTTTCATTCTCGAATGAAAAGCTGCTTAAATTTAGACAAGAGTTGTTTCATTCACCAATAAATATAATTTTATTTATTAGATGATTTTTGTTGGGATTCGGTCAAGGTAGATCCAAAAATACATATTTTTTTTTAAATTTGTATTTTTTAGGATCTACCTTGACTGAACCCCAACAAAAATCATCATATAATAATAACTCTGGTCAAAAAAACTCTCCATTTGTACATAATTTTATTTACTTTTTTCACTTTTACAATATATGATTTTTAACACATTAAGACTAAAAATATGAGAACATTAGTTACTGGAACTTCATTTCCATCGAATAAGAAACAAATCATTTAAAGAGTAATGGGGTTCTTAAATACAAAAGTTAGATTCTATGAAATTGTATTATATAAATAAGCATGCCCAGAAGCACAAGTATAACAAAAGATGCCATTCAAAATATAAGTGTCAAAAGTCAACAAAATAAACATTCCAAAATCAAAATATCTCAATTTCCATTAAATTAGAATAAATCTAAACAAACAGAGGAAATGCAATATGTTGAAAGTAACGTTAACAAATGTATTCATACCATGGACAATAAATGATGTGAATATTAAGAAGTTTTGACACAGCAACAAAACAAAATTTGGTGTTAGAGGAAAGATAATGGAAAGTGATGTTACAGCAGAAAACCCTATAGAAGAAAAAAAGTTAAATGAATTTATTTTGTAAACATCTATCAGTGAAGTAACATCAAACATACCTCATTGGCATCTGTTGTTATAAAAGGTCTCTTTTTCAGCTTTGACACCGTCTGAGAACAAGATTCAACATAAAGGATTTCAAACATTTTGTGTGCCTCTTGGTTCTTCATGAGAGGAGTAATTATATTAAATAAATTTTCATTATAAACTAAGTCAACTCGACCAGATTGAGAGAGGACGTTTCTGTACAGATTTTTGGAGAAGTCGTAATGGGAAATTACCCAACCTTTATCGTTACTACAGACAACACTCATGACTTGAACGATTTAATTTGAGACAGCAATAAATTAAAAATTCAAGGAAAAAAAAATGAGGAAATGTCTTTGAAGAGAGGCGCAGCACTCGAGTACAAGAGGAACGTCAAAACTTAATGATAACAGCAGTAGAACCTTCTAGTGTTATCTGTAACGAACTGGAGTTTTCTTCAAATTCTTGGTGCTAAAGTATTGTTCTAAACATTTAAACTGTGATTTCTCAGTTTTTCCTATCCTATTAGTTAGTATAAGCATATTGTTTACTAAAAGTCCTTTATTTAAGTTTGCATCATTTGTGTAAGGCGTAATCCTATTGACAGAAGCCATTGACTTAAAGTAGTTGAATTGTATAACTATATTTGATGTGCGCTCTTGCTCTTCTTGATTTATTTTGGACCATTCACCTTTATTGTATATATGTTTCTATTTACTCATTAGAATTTATCAATGTTACATGTTTTTTTTTCTTTTAGTGAAACCTTTGAAAGGGAACTAGTTACAAAAAGATATATGGTATTCTATTTTTTGATAGATAAAACAACTATCATTGTAATACCATGGAGGCTGTACCAAGGCTGCCTATGATAAGTTTTGACCTAAAAATAAGTCCAGATCGGTTTCCTCCAGAATTCGTAAAATTGAAACAGGTATGTTCCAATTACTTAAATGGTACTTTAAGTTGCTTTAAACTATTGATCACTTATTTATGTTGAAAATATTGTTTTGTGCTTCTTAATTTCCTTCATTCTTACCCTTGAAAGAATCATCAAGTCATCCATTTCCATTTTACTCCTGCAAATATGATTTCATTCCACTTTTGGTGAATAATTTGGCAAAGATTAATTAGACCCATGGGTTTGTGAATTTAAACCTTTGGTTGCTTTATTAAATAAAATATTTTATTTAATCTCATAGTAGTTTAGTTACTTTTCCTGAAAGTTGAGCATTATTGGATCAAATTTCCCTTTTGTGATAGAAACATTTTGGACATTTCAGAGTATGCGATTCGAACCAATAAATTTGATAAATAAGAAATCTGATGAAATACCTATGCCAAAACTGTTGTCCATTTTGTAGTATAAAATCGATCATTTGTATGGTCTTATGAATAAAATTTCCATGAGTTTATTGAAATCTGGATTCTGTACTCTCAATTTAATTATTATTGCTTTTAATATAATACAAATCTATTATGACGCTGAAAATTCATCATAATTTTTACAAATTAATACTTTTTTAATGTTTAATAATCGAGGTAAGAGTTTTTATAATATATCTAATCAATTATATCAGTCTGAAAAAATACATATAGTAGAACTTTTTTTGTAAGAAGTTTTTTAGTATAACATTTCAATTAGCATTTCTTAAATCTCTTACCTATTGGATCTTTGCACCACATTTCAACAAAATTTTAAGAATTGAGTGGAAAAGCTCATTGATTTTACAAAGTATATGTACAATCCACATTTGTAGATTTTTGTCACTTATTGATAATTTTAATGATTTTTTTTTTTTAAGTATATTCGAGAGTTTTATCATGAAGATCCCGAGACCTACTCAACTGAAATCAGAAACTTGGAAACATTACGAGCCAATGCTGTTCATCCTGCTAAAGATGCAACTGGTTGTGCAGTATTAAAGAAGTATTTTTGCCAACTACATTTCCTCCAAAGTAGATTTCCTATTGGTAGAGACACAGTAGCTATTCCTTTTGTATGGTAAGTTAGCAAAAATTTGCTGTTAATTAATTTAACATACTCATTATTATTTTGTATTAAAAGTGAATTGCATTACTTCTGAAATGTTTTTACAAAACCTATTTGAAGAAGCATTGGGAATCAAAAGGAGAGTTTTTTTACTGTAGATATTATTATTAGATTTTTTTGTTGTTGTTCGGTCAAGGTAGATCCAAAATATACAAATTTAAAAAAATGTGTATTTTTTAAATTATCTGGCTACATTTCGGCTTACAGTGTAAGCCATCTTCTGGGCTGTTTAAATACAGAAGAAGGTTACATTCTTTGCTCCTTAGACGCCAAATCTCTCTTTACCAACATACCTATTGATAAAGCCCTTCAAATTGTGGACAGACATTGGACTACGATCCAAGACCACACTATACTATCCCAGTCTACATACCTCGAGTCCCTTTTCCTATGCCTTACGTCCGGGTATCTCCTTTATCAAAGTAAGTACTATAACCAGATTAACGGTCTGGTTATGGGAAATAACCTTTCTCCTGACATTTCCAACATGACCCTTAATGACCTCCTAGACTCCATCCTTTCATAACAATATTTTTTTCCTTAGAAAATATGTTGACGACTTGTTTCTCATTCTCTGCCCAGAAAAAATCCCCCAGATCCTCAGTGCATTTAACTCTTATAACCTTTGTCTCAAATTTATCATTGAAATTGAGTCTGATTATGAACTCCCCTTCCTGGACACCTGTGTTATCCATAACACTAATAGCTCTATCTCCACTGATTGGTATATCAAGAGCATACTTACTCAGGTCGTCTCCTCCACGTTAACTCATCTCACCCTCATCATCGAAAAATAAATTTGACCAAAAACCTTATCTACAGATCACTCACACTCTCTGACAAGACATTCCATAGCAAAAATATTAAATTTGTGACAGACATCCTCCTCTCGAATGATTTTCCTACTAACACCATTAAAAAACTTGTGAAGTAATTCTTTTTTTTCCACTTCTTAAACTATGCCCCTCTCCCCAAATAACGATCTAATTTTCTGTCCTCTCTCGTACATTCCAAAACTTTCTGAAAATATTAAGAAATCTCTTAAAAAAACTTTCCCTAACCTTAAGCTTACTTTTGCCACTAACAACAAACTAAAATCCATTTACACCGTCCTTAAAGATCCCATCCCCCTTTCTAACAGAACCAATGTTGTTTATAAAATACCTAGTTCCACTCTTAACTGCCATGGTTCTTACCTTGGGCAAACTACAAAGTAGTTCTATTTCCTGTAGAATCAACAATCATAAAAATGACAGAAAGAAAAAACTAAAAAAAAACTGCCCTCACAAAACAGATCATTCATTAAAGACACACATTTGACTTTGATTATATTACCATTCTTTCCATTGAACCCTATGCATGCCTTTTATCTGAAACCGTTCACATTAACTTACAACACAATCCAGTTAACAACAGAACTGACATAGAACAAATTTCTTTAACTTATTCAAACATTTTCAACATTCTGAAAAACCATTAGCCCTCCTTCAAAATAAACCATTCAACATTTCTCCTAGTTCCCTAAAGCTACTTATCCGCAATAATGTCCTACCTTTTTTTCTGGTATTGCCCCCTTTGATACAGGCCGCTCTCCTTTTGTACTTACCGCCTCTTAACCTCCCACCCTTCTACCACCCACGATGTTTCTCTGAAAAATTATATTCTTCAGTCATGGAAATGTGAACTTAGGGACAGGAAAATCTCTCAAAATCTACTAAAAAATCTCTCACAAGTTCCAAACTGTACCTCAGTCATGAAAATGGGATCCCCGTGACACGACATCCCCTCTCGCCTTCATGGTAGGTGGTAGGTTTGGTGAATTATATTTTTTTGTAGTTTCATTTTTGTATTTCGAATTTTTCTACTTATTTTACTACTTACATACTTTTGACATCACATTACATTTAGTTATGTCAATTCTATGTAATAATAATGTAAATTTTTTTTAAATTATTCTTATGACATTGTATTTCAAAAGCCCTGAAGATGACTTACTGTGTAAGTCAAAACGATGGCAGATTATTTAAAAAAATAACCTTAACCGAATCCCAACAAAAGACATCTAATAATAATATCTACGGTCAAAAAAACTATCCATTCTTAATGTTTAATATTTTTTTAAGGTGACTAGAATTAAAAATTTTTAATAATATAATTAAATCAGATTGTTATTTTAGGATTGACATGGCAATTCATGTTTTCAAGATGGATTTAAATTAGAATAAATGTCAATTTAATTTAATAGCCGGAAAGATCAATGAGTGTTAAGGCATAACCACTGAAGTTTGCTCTAGACTGGTAGGTAGAAAAAGTGGGGGAATGGCTCAACTGTAGTTGCATTTGTAAATATCTTTCTTAACAAGGGTTTTTTTTGTAAAAATGTTATAGTACATAAATGACAAAAAATTACATTTGTTATAATCTATACAGTTTTTTGAAAGTCAAATAATAACAATGAAATTACGGATTATAAACTTTGACCTCCCTCCAAATCACTCTTTCTCTCTTCCAATTTCAACCAAAATTAAGCTTTTTAAGAGTATGGAGAGAAGAGCCTAAATATTGAATTTGATTTCTATATTGTAAAAATAAAAAAGCCAACACTCAAAATTGCAATCTCAATTATCTTTCTTTTTCTCTCAATGTTACTGAATATAAATTTAAGAAAATTATATTTGCACCTGTTTTGTTACACACACCTTATTTTTATGCTAATAATAATAAAAAAATATGATTTTAAATTTTAGTCTTCCTCTGAAATCTATCTCTCCCAGACCGATTTCAGCCTACAATTTTTAAAATAAAGCCTAAACACCCAGTTTGGTTTCATTATTTAAAAAAAACTATTGAAGCTAGTGTGTTACAAAAAATAACGATGGATAGATAGATAATTATATCTGGATAAATATATATATAAATTTTTAGCAGACCATATGTTGAATCGGTGAAAATTCATTCAAATTTTTCAAAAGTAATAAAACAATAAATTGTGAAAACATTTCTTGTAGCAACTCAATAGATCATAATTAAATATTTTTTTTTTTAATATTCTAAAATCTTTTACTTTTGACAAAACAAATTTTTTTAAAGGACTGAAAATAATAGTAAGTTTTTATTTTGGGAAAAAAATGGTATGAACCTTGGTTGGTTGTCAAGTATTATACTGGAGAAATTAGTCAGGGTTTTGACCAGGGTCAGAAAAATAAAATACTCCAAAATTATTGGGTAATTATTTTATTATTGCTAACGTTTTGACTTAACTTGTAAGTCATCATCAGGGCTGAAATACAATACAAACTATTACATTTATAGAATTATAGATTGGAATGAGTAAACAGAGATGTGGTATGTTATTAGACAGAAAAAAATTAAAAAAATTTATCAATACAAAAATGAAAAAATAAATCAATTTTATGTATACCGATAATGATGTATATGTACCTATTTAATAATTAATATGATGTATATGGGTGAAAGGGGGCTAGTCGAAAAACTTCAAAGGTAGGTAACAATGGTGGGGTTAATACCTTCAAAGGAAAGTTGGAAAGGCTGATGCAAGAGATTATTTACCTGAACAGGTAAATGTTCAACAGAATATAAATAGAAAATATTGTAATTAGCTGAGGAAATTTTATCTTTCTCCTGACTATCATTAATAGCAGTAGGATTGAGATTAATGTACACACAATCCGAAATCAGCCTTTTCTTAAGGAAAGGCTCAGAGGCCACCATAGTAGCTTGATTAAAAACAGGTGTATGGTTGTTGCTAATAGCATTATGGGAGAGGGCTGAAGAATTTGTATCACGATTCTTAATGATGTATTCATATTGTTTTAATCTTTTATTAAGATGGTTCTTTGTTTGGCCAATATATGGGTACTGCTGGGAAATTGGGTATTGGATCTTTTATAGAAGTATAAAATTGTCGTAAACAATAAAGTCTCTATTAGAATCTTCTAGGCCTGCCTCAACCCTTTCACGAAGTTATAAAAGCAGATCGCCCATGGCCCCACGGGTCAGTGATAAGTTAGTCTCAGCCAGTATCAGTTTTCATGTCAGACCGTCGGGCTGGTTGTGGCCTTCGCACGGCCAGTAGCAGTAAATTGTTAAGTGACAAATTAGTAAGTGACATTAATTAGCAAGAATTCGGAGGCCTCTTTGTAAATAAGAACATTTAATATATTTGTACATTTCTGTAATTAGCTGTAAGTAATTTATATTTTTTATTTATTTATGTATTAGTAAGGACAGTAGATTCTATTGTTATCTGTAAATGGTAGGTATAATTATTTGTTATCATAAATGGACTAATTTATTTTTGTTCTTAATTATTAAAGACCTATAGCCCATAACAAAATAAATATATTTATTCATATGTATGTATGTCTATACATCTCCTAGTATCCACAATTTTTAAATTAATGAAACTTAATTTAGTGTAATGATAATAGCACGAAATAGAGATGAATGGAATTTTATAACATTTNAATATATGGGTACTGCTGGGAAATTGGGTATTGGATCTTTTATAGAAGTATGTGTGACAAAAATGCATATTATCTTTGTTGTTATTTGATTTCAGAAAGCGTTTATAGAACATTATAGTTGTAAAATACCATTTTCTAATTTTTGTGTTCTATAATATTTTTTATAAAAAATATGTTTGTTAAAGAATAAATTTTTAAATGTAACTACAATGGTTGAGCACTTCTCTCTCTCGTGCGGTTCATGTATCTTATGTTCTATCTTCTCCTGGTTTATAAATTAAATTTTGCCATTTATTCTTATTCATATACATCTTTAATGAATATGGAAAATTTGCTTAGATTAAGCACCTCCTGTGAGACAGAATTTTGTGTTACTGATATGATTTCATTGGGAGAAAATGAGCTTTTTAATGATGATTATGATATTTCACATTTTCTTTCAAATTTTAACTGTTTTTTTACCATATTTATTTTCTTTCTTAGGAAAGATGCTTATGGAGGAGTTGTCAGTACGACTGCTGACATTAAATTTGAGATAAGTAATATTTTATACAATATTGGAGCTCTTCACTCTCAATTGGGTGCAGGAGATGATCGTTCTACCCCAGAAGGCCTGAAAATGGCATGTACCCATTTCCAATGTGCTGCATGGGCATTTCAGGTAATTTAGAATGTATTTAATTATTTGTTTAATTTATGAAATGTTTAAATGGATATATATATTTGTAATTCGGAAGGACTCTGAAGCAATTTTTTTAAACATTCTTAAGGATTCCTTTATTTTGTTTGAATGTATGTAATTTTTTTTTTTTATTCTGCATGTTATATTGCTTAGAATATTTATAGTTCAAACTTCATCATGCACTAGGTGATCTAATTTATATCCTCACTGCTTGCAAGAATAAGTTATAAATACACTCTTACTGAAAATCATCCACATTTTTATAAGATTTTTCAGGCGAGTGAATTATATCAAAGTTTATAATGGCTAGACTTTTAAGCCATCAAGCATCTTGTTTATCAGAAATTATTTC
Organism: Oncopeltus fasciatus; assembly: GCA_000696205.2. NCBI lineage: Eukaryota > Metazoa > Arthropoda > Insecta > Hemiptera > Lygaeidae > Oncopeltus > Oncopeltus fasciatus. Next base: position 73,168 of record KZ808114.1, on the reverse strand, counting down.
AGACCTCATTGATAAATACAATGTATATACATTTTCTCCAAAATGTTTTATATATTTAACTACAGTTTACATTTCCGACCTAGTCACATATCTCCTCTTTGCCTTTGTTAAGGAATGGCACAATAGAAATTAAATCATCCCTGATCCATTTTGTATTGGGGAAAAGATATATTCCATACTCAATTCAATAAGTCCAACATGTAGTAAATTTATATTTGGATGGTGCTGGAAATAAGTTCTTCCTCAGTAATTAAAAAAACCAAAAAAAAAACACCTGTCCATTTTATCAACAGCTTTTCCTCTACACTGGAAATAATTTTAACTATGATTGTTGTCTGTTGGCCCTTTTTTAATAAATGGTTTATAGTCAATAGAGCAATATCAATAAAATTGTGAAATAATTTACTCCACCAATAAGAAGTGAGACCCAAAACATTTTTTAGTTTTAGCCCAACTTGTATTTTTCCATAATTAGTTGGTAAATGTTATGTGACCTGGAAAAGGTTACTCCCACTTTAACAATTCACATTTGAGTCTCAGACCAGCTTGACAAAAAATTTTTAACTCCCTGAGTCTTTCCAAGTGTTTTTAGAGGGTTTTTCTTTACATTATGCAGGCATATTAGACAGTAGAGCTGTTGTGCAGTCTACCGGTATCAAGTAAATAAGCTACTCAAATGTACCAGGTTCAATTCACAAACAGCATGACATTAAATTGCTTGAGGCCTACCATCAGGTGACCAAAGTCTTGGCTTATGTCCCTTCATCCATCTCTTAGGCCTGAAACCATACCCAGGCTGTAAAGAACGAGGCCAAACTTAATTTGTATCTTACAATTTCTCAGAATATAATACTCATCTCTTATGGTAATAAATTTTATGGCAACCTCATAAGTGGCCATGAGCCATAATTCTTTTTACAAGAGTAATTGGGGAGTTCCATGGAGAATTTGATAGAGAAGTAATTCTTTGTTTAGTCCATCATCAATAATTCTATTTACTTTCTTTAATGATTAAAAGGGACTCTCCAAATTAATTGTTCAATAGGAGGTTAAGAACCAATAGATTATATGGCAAACAAAGTTTTTACATTCTATGTACCCATTAAGCAGCTATCATTGTATTCTAATGGGTTTTTGAAATTTTTAACTCATTAATCTTAAAATAAGAAAGTAATTCAACTAATAACTGAGTACTTGTTTGGCCCTTAGATACTGATCATTACAACTGGTAAAGATTTTGATTTTCCAATAACGTGTTGTTTTTTTGTTTTTTTTAATGGATTATTTTTCCTGAAATATTAACTACCCTCAGTGAAATTGGACCTTCATAATTACAAACCAGAGCTCTTTTTGCAAATACAGTATCACCGTCATATTGTCTGCACCTTCAAGCAGATTTTATGAAAGCTAAGTCATGGATATCCTCCCTCACAATCATCTATGAGCTGGGTTTTAAGTCAGTGTTTTGGTTGGCTACTTTTATGACTTTTGGCTCAACAACTTGATAAATATTCCTTTCACTTGAACATGATGTTTATAAAATTAATGTACCAGCGACCCTAAAGGGCAAACAGCTTTATAGAGGCACAACAAATCTGCCATAAATAAACTAATTGTCATAAACTGGCCAAAGTTTAATTTGGTTAATTAATTAATTCAATTAGAATTAATTGAACCAAGAATACGAATTGAGAAACCAGTAATTTTTACTAAATAGATCCGTAATTTTTCTGTTGAAGTGTTAATTAAGTTAAATTGACCTGTTGAAGTATTAAATAGATTGAATATTAATAATTAAATAGTATAAATTAAACTGTTGAAGTATTAATTAAGTTTTTTGTAACATCCTCTGATACATCAGTGCAGAGTGTAATTAGAGTACATAGTCGCATACGGCCTTTTGAGCTGTGCTCTTTGTAAGATCTGGATATCAGTTATGGTGATGGTATCATCAATCCCAAAACCTGTCTAAAAAATAAAAACTTGATAAAGTGCAGTGTTGACATATTCTTTCCTTCGTTGTTTTAAATACAACATTATGATAGACCTTATAATTTGTTTTTGTTCTTCATTGTGTTTCTTTTTTTCTGCAGCATTTAAAAGATTCTTTCCCACAACCTACAGGCCTGGATATATCTCCTGATCTTATGCAGTTCATGTATCAATTGTGCCTCGCTCAAGCTCAAGAGTGTATTCTAGAAAAAAGTATGACAGATAATAGAAAGGCTACCATCAATGGTAAATTCANAGGTTCCTTTTTACTGGCTACTTCCGCTAACTAAGGGTGAGCGAGAGTTGATGCTTCCTCTCTATTTTCCTCTCACATCCCTTCTGTCAGAATGGGGAATAAACCGAAGTTATGATAAGAATAAAAAAAAAAACCTATTAGAAAAGGGGTGAAGACATCATATTGTGGATTGGACACCTAATGGACTTCTTCATTCAGAAACGTAAATTCTTTAATAGTTGCTTTATGAAAACTTTTAACACAATCCATGCTTTCAACGGATTCTTCTCCGTTTCAGAGCTAGATGAAGAGGTTAAAAAGAGAGAGGAATAGAGATAAACTATTAGTTTGATCATATGATAACGGCGTTACAGATTTTCAACTGCCATTCTCAAAAAAGTCTTATTATTTTTGTTTTGCTTTCTTAATTAGTTGTTTTAGAACAAAATAAAATTGTTCAGTATTTATGTTTTTAGGAAATGTATTAATTTTTGTGCCCCCAGGGTTTAAACAATTATGTCTTAGATATTTTACCTCGTTGTAGGAGACGGATTTCTGTTACCTGTATTTTTTTTTTCTTGCAATTGCAGATTATTTAACCTACTTTTTTACAGTTTGTTAAACTGTTGTTTTAACTATGCTTAAATACCAATAAAAAATATTGTATGCCATTTTCAATAGGTAGTTTGAAAAGTTGAAAATGAAATTATATTTTACAACAAATTTTTTTTCAATATATCATTAATTAACTTAAAAATTATTGATAAGTGGACTAAAGTGGAAGCTGATAGTCTAAGAGCTTAATCATTATTTTAAATTCATTGTCTGATAGATTGAATTTTATTATTGGAAGTTAGTAGGAAATTTATAAGGACTTGAAGAAAAAAAGTTCTCAAACCATTTACTCTAATATTTGTTGTGCTCCTTTCTTTAGCAACCACTTTTTGGCTTGTCACTATGATGACACAATGTTCAAAGAATATGTTTAAGTGCTATAGAAATTTTGGCAAAATGTACAGTGAATATGCTTGAATGTTACATCAATTAGCCATAAAAACAGCTCTTTGGTGTCTGGCATCAAAATTGATAGAAAACTCATTGAATTGTATATTTATTTTATTATTTAAAAAAAAATAAAATTATGATAATAATTGGAAACCAATAAGGATATAACAAAATATAGTCTTTAAAAACAATAATATAGCCAAATAGAAAATGGTTAAAACCTAATAACAAAATTCAAGTATCAATATGGGATTATACATACATTCTTCGCCTGGGCTTGAACGTGATGACTTTTGCACATCCTGTGATGGCTGAATAGAAAATGAGTGACTACAGGTCCAGGGGGAAGGGGCTTTTATACCTGCCTCATAACTGGGTCTTAATCTCAATCTCATCTGTGACTTCTTAATGGTTGGTTCTCATTAGTCCAATTCTAGACATGTCTATCTGGTTTTTGTTATCGCTGGTAGCTGTGTTGATAGTTTTATTTATGTATGTAAAGTTTTTTCCGGGTTGGACCGTGTAAAGTTTTTGATGGTTGCCAAGCTTACCAACAAGCTGTTAAGCTCGGCAACCATCAAAAACTTTACACGGTCCAACCCGGAAAAAACTTTACATACATCTGATGACTGTGGAAGCCTACGTGAACAAGTTTTATTTATTACAATTTTACCCAGTTAAAACATTCTTATATTCTTCTTTGGGCTTGACAAACAAAATTTTTTTTTCTTCAAAATAACGCTATAAAGCGATAACTGAAGTCAAATAAATGGGCTGATAAGAACCAACCAATAGGAAGGAAAACATAGATCGAGATACAGTTTTGAGGGCCCCCTGGATCTGAAGTCTTTCTCATTTTCTATTTAGCCCCATAGAAGCCATTGCTAGATGTGTAAAAGCTTGGGAAAAAAACATTTTTGATGTGGACAAGCTCAGAAGAAGAATTTATAAATATTTCTGGAAACTGTGGAACCTATATACTTTATGGGTATTTCTGGAACTCCAGAAATGTGGAATTATTTATTATTTATCACAAAATCACAAAAATAAAATACTCCAAAATTGTTGGGTAATTATTTTATTGCCGGCGTTTATTACAATAAACTGAGGAAATGTTGTCTTTGTCCTGCTTATTAATAGAGGTAGGATTGAGATTGATATGCATACATTCAGAAATCAGCCTTTTCTTAAGGAAAGGCTCAGAGGTCAGGACAGTAGCTTTATTAAAAGCAGGCGTGTGGTTGTTGCTAATAGCATGAAGGGATAGGGATGAAGAATTTGTACCACAAATCTTAATGCTGTATTCATGTTGTTTTAATCTATTCTTAAGATGGTTCTTTGACCAATATATGAAGCCGAACAATTATTATCTGAACATGGAATTCGGTATATAACGTTGGACTGCTGAGAAATGGGTATAGGATCTTTTAAGAAAGTATAAAATTTTTATAATTTATTATTAGTGTGGAAGCCTAAATGGAAGTTCTGCAGGTTAGACGAGGTATTTTTAAAATTTTATCTGTAAGGGGAGAAATATAAGATAGAGAGCGATAAAGAGATGTAGGAATAAGAGAGAGAAGAAATCAAAGAGAAGACGTGATTGTGGTGAGGGTGGGAAAATTTAGATATTGGATTGTAATTTAAAAGAGAGGGAAAAACCATTCTGAGAAAGGATTTTAGTAATGCAAGTAGAGGTATTCTGGTGAAAAGAAGGGTCTGAAAGAGAGAAGGATTGCTGTATCAGGTTTCTGGTGGTATTGATAATTTGGAAACGGGGATGGACGGAATGGAAGTGGAGAAGGCAACCAGAATAGGTGGGTTTGGTATACCAGTCAATTAAAATCTTACTGTCAGGTTGTCTGATGAGAACTGTATCGAGGAAAGGGAGACGACTATCGAATTCACATTCTTTAGAGAATTTGATGCGGGGATAGTTGTAATTGAAAGATTCTAAGACTTTAGAACTTTTTTCTGATTGAGGAAAAGTACTAGATCATCAACATATTTCTTGATGAAGATGATGTCCTGGGTGAAGTGGGGGGAGAACGGTGTCTAATAGATTGTTTAATATAATGTTAGCTATATCAGGAGCCAGATTGTTACCCATGGCAAGTCCTGATATTTTGTAGAAAAACTGGTCTCGAAAAGATGGGTATCCAGAATTGCAGCAAATTGAGAAGGACTCCAGGTAATAGTCCTGAGCATGTGATCCATTTTGGAGTATTTTATTTTTCTTATCCTGGCCGAAGCCCTGACTAATTTCTCCAGCATAATAATTTACGGTCAACAAACCTCCAAAAATCTAAGTTTTTATCTTTTATGTAATTGGGCATTGTTAATAGGTATGACAATTAAAAATAAAATAAAACAGATTTTACCCCTGGCTGCAATGACAATGAATAACTCTGTTTTTAAACAGCTTTATCTCGATTTACAAATAAACATTTTACTTATTTTTATTTGAATTAGAAAAGAAAATCCTACAATCTGATCATTTTAAATATAGTATTTCTTTCAATTTCCAATTGTTTTAATTTATTTGGAATTACTCTTTTGATGATGCTCTTTCGTCTGTAGCAGGATTTATTTATCATATGATTCTTCTCCTTCTCTTCTTTAGACAATATTAACAACTTAGGCTTAATTTTTCATTACTTTTAATGAATCATTTACTAATTTTTCATTAATTTTTTGAATACAAATATCCAAGTCTGAAAATAACAAAGAAAAATATGCATATGTTCGGTGTGGCTCATGTGGGTGTTATTTAGTATAAGTCCCATTTTCAAAGCTTTATATTTCCTAGATGAAAAAGTTAATCTTAAGGTTGAACATTAGATAATAAAATTAAAACCTTGATATTGGGTAAATTATGAGTTGGACATAGGAAAATATCTTGGAGACCAACTAAGTTTTGTCTTTAAAAAGTTTAGGGACATATACTAAAATAACTTACTGGTCCAATATTTCAATATAAGCTCCCATCAGCTTTCATACCTTGGTGCTAATGCTGAGATATTAGACTTTTTGCAATTTAGTTTGACCTTTGAGTTCTTAGTCTTATCTCTATTGAAATCTACTACTTGAAATCTATTAACATTCAATCCTATTTATTCACCTGTCACAGTAAGTTAATAGAAATTATGAAATTGAATTCACGCAACTAAGGACAATGAGGGTGCATTTCATTGGTTTCAGGGGAGAAGGCTAATAATGAAACAAAGTTGTCTTGCCTGTGCACTAAAATTGTGTAAATCTGAGTCCCAACCTGGAGGATATGTAGTTTTTAAACATATAATCTTCAAATCTTCTCAGTTATCTAGATGATTTAAAAAAAAAAAAAAAAGTGTTAGCATTTCTTTCAACCACTTAGGGTCATAGAGGGAGGGGCTATCGACAGCTTGCCATCCCATTCTAAACCTTCATGGTTCAGGAAAAGCTTTTATTTATCGATAGAAGCTTGCCAGGATTTGAAATCACATTGGCAGGATCATGAGACCCAAATGGATCCTAAGAGCTACCTTGGCACTCCTCTAGCTGATTTTAAGCTTTGAAAAACACCTGACCATATTTTAATGCAAGTGTGTAAAAGATAGAAAGAGGTTTTTAAAAAAATAGTACATTGATGACAATTGTTAATTATTTTAAATTAAACCTCATTAGAAAATAATAAGTTTTAAACTATTAATTTTAAACTAAAAAATTATTTTAAAACCTGTAACCAAGCATTCGACTTTTTAATTCAATTTAATTTTTTCAGCCAAAGTCGCCGCCCAAATTGTTGATTATTATAATTTAGCTTTGAATGCACTCCTCCAGGGACCATCTGATGATGGCTCTATAATAGACATTGTTGGATCTAGACTTTTCAAGAGTTGGAAAAAATATATGAAGTTCAAAGTCTCCTACTATAGCTGTATTTCCCTTCTCTATCAGGGAATGCAGTCAGAAGAGCAGCAAAAGATGGGCGAGCGAATTGCTTACTATCAAGGAGCTTTGGATAAACTCATTGATGCTATTAAATTAGCTAAAGGACTTGAATATGGTGAGGTAAGGAAATAAGAAAAATTTATTGTTTTTGATCGAATAATTGTAGTGATAGTTCTTACTGTATTCATTCCGGTTGTACACACTTAATGCTTTTAATATTACTTGTACACAAATCTACCAAAATCATAAGTATTTTATTTCTATAAGAAGAATGCTTACCCATCATGCAGTTTTAATAAATTAGGCTAATATCCAACATTTTTTTATAATTAACTTTCTTTTTAAAAATAATGTGTCCTCCTTGCTGTGGCATGGCCTGTAACATAATTTTTTTAAATTTTAATTTTATTTTAGTGTATAATTTAAAAATCTCTATAACTTTGGTGTACCAGTTCATTATTTTTCTAACCCAGAACAGTTACCATTAGTTTGCTGCACTATGAGTGTAGGCAAGTGGTCATGTTTTTTGTGCTCACAAGTTGTGAAAGCCCTTTTCTTTTAGCTATAACTACTTGAACCCAAAAAAAATATTGTAGCATAAAGCTGTGCATCCAAAATAAATTTGGAGCAGTTTAATCTATTGAAGAAGTAGCTGTTTAGCCACAGTAGTGAATGTTAGTGCTTTTAGATTCTATTAAAATCATTGGATTAGCTCAAGTTAAAGCTGCTAGTAATAGTTTTAGCACTGATTTTCAAGATTGTAGCAGATAAAATAGACAGATTATTCCATATCAAACCCTTCTGTCATTGAAAAATACAAAAAAAAAAAAAATGTCAAATTTTACAGGGAATAATTTATTTATCTCTGCTTAATTCCAGTGATTTATTACTTTTTTAAAAGTAAAAGCTTTATGTTGATCAATTACTCTAATTTTTAGATTACACCAGAATTCCACTATGACTATCAAGCTAAAAACCTATAATACTTACATGACATTATCATTTTGATATATGATGTTCCATTGTATTTAACTGATTTCTCTCTAGAAAATTCAAGCTATTCACTTTGGTAGCATGATGCAAATTTTGAAATATTTATTGCATTCTTCACCAATTCTACATCGGTGAAACAATCTCCAATGGGAAAATTGTCCCATTAGAACTTTTATATGTATGTAATGTATATGTGTGTGTGTGTGTAAATATCTCTTTTATAAAATTTATATTCTGTATTTTTCTATTTTATAACGCTTAAATGAATCTCAAGGAAAATATTAAAAATGTAAGATTTAGGGTAGGACAGTGCTTCTTACTTTTTAAAATTTTGAAACTGAATTCTGAACCATTGAATGAATTCATTATTGGCTGCTATCAGATGATGGACTGGGGAAGGGGTTCTTCGGAAGACAAAGTTGAATAATCGCTATTTTATTATTATTGATGGTGTAACCAAAATGTAGAAAACATAATATTTAGACCATTGTTTTATCCAACTTTGTATTAAAAATTGTATAATAAAGAAGATATTAAAGAATGAAACTATAAATGTTGATTATTTCCCCCACTCTTTCCCCCTGGACAGTCTAGAATCAGCCTTAATGGTCTCACATTTTACCCTCATTGTTTTTTCCAGTTTAAAAGATTAAATAAGTCATTTGTTCTTATTTATGTCTTATCATCAATGAAACAAGGGAAATCATTTCAGTTTACATGTTTCTGAATTATGGATTTTTTTATATAGCATATAGTTAATTGATTTTTAAAATTTATGTTTACTAATTAATAATATTTTTCTATATGCAGGTAATTTCAGAAGCACTGGTATTTACACGAGATGTTGTTGAGGGGAAAAGGAAAGCTGCTAAAAATGAAAATGATTTCATATATCATGAAGATATTCCTGAATTGGACTTGTTGCCTATAATAAAAGGTGCTTCTCTTGTCAAAGGCATTCCTTTTAATGTAAATGATCCTGAGATATCTGGCCCTGATATATTTGCTCGACTTGTGCCAATGAAAGCGCATGAAGTTTCTTCTCTTTACAGGTAATCATACTTATTAACTCTACTGAAAATATATTTGATTATATCACTACCATTCATTTATTTGTACTTAAATAAAATTTAAGTTCCTTTGGCATTGTTTATAATTTAAAGTTAAAATGTTATTAAATAATCATTTAATTTATTAAAAATTCCAATGACTCTAGCCAGACCAAATTCTTACATTTAATTAATGATCTATCAAAGTTATTTGTGCTTACAAACTTTCTATCACTATCATAATTGTTCTGACTATTCATGACCACAGAATTATAGTTTATTAGAAAAAAATTTCAACATGCATTCACTGCATAAACAAGATAAGTAAATTTGCACTCTTAATAAACTATTTTACTTGTTAAATTATATTTTAGATATGTATATTAACAAAACTGTTTGTATTACAACTTTATAATTATAATTAGTTTTAGCTTTATAATTATTATTAGTCTAATTATCAATAATATATCAGTTCAATGCTATTTATTCATTAGATAAATTTTTCTCTAAAGTATATTTGTATGTTGAAAAAGAACATACTTTTGTAAANTTTATAATTAATATATTAAATTTTCTCTCATAGAGATCTGCAGTCTTGTACGATTTGTTCAAGTTTCTCATCACTCTTTGTATTTATGAAAGGGAGTAATACATTATTAACAATATTACTTTAAAATTATTAATTGAATTTTTCTTCTATTTGAACACAATAGATATTAAATACAGTGTGTCTCTTATGGTTTTTGTGTTAGATCCTAAGCTTCCTGATATGCTAAGAAGGCCTAAGACAATTGGCTCTTCTATTAAAAAATGAGATAAAACTATGAAAAATGAGATTCTCTATGAAAATTAAATATTATTAAAGTTATTAAAGAAGTAATGGCTACATGAGTATCTTTTTATAATTGTTCATACACTTTGATTTAATTATGGTGGTCATATATTTGATCAATTAAAAATAATTTGTTTTTCCCATATTGCTGCCATTTTCCTTGTTTTGATAAAGCTGGGAGTATTATACGCCACTCTTCAAATCCTGTATGTCTTTTCAGACAGATATGAACTTCAACAGTTTATTAGATTTAAGAGTTGATCGTGTTTGTCTTTCATCCATTTCAGTTGTATTGGACAAACCCCAGCCTCATTTAAATCTGGAGATTTCATATTCTCAGTAAGTGCTGCTTACTACTGTTGAGAATGGAAATAGATATTTGTAAAGAATGCAGATATCGAGTTTTAGTTTAATTATCAAAGAAGTAATTTGTTTGCCAGACTCAGAGTGAAAAAATATTTCTTCTCTAACCACAACTAGTCCAGATCTGTCGAGGGTCTTTAAATATATATTGGAAAGTTCGAGGTCTAAGATCTTCTTCACCATTTTCACATTAATTTTAACCTGGTTTTATATTGCAGCCATCATAACACAGTCATGATATGGCCATATGTGTATATGTTGATCATACTTAGCATATAATAAAATATAATCGTAGAACAGAAGTTTTTTTTTGGAAAAAAACTGTCAATTAAAGGTCAATTCTACTTTCGTGTTCGATAAATTAAGCATAAGAGAAGATACAGTAGTCTAGGCATTTAGAAAAAAACTGGGAGGATTGATTAAAAATCAGAACCAGCATGGCCTGCCATCTTCTGTCTAGCTCTGTTTTTCACGGTGCAATACTTTACCCTTGAGAGCAACTGCATATTTGTTCTCTGTTCTTTGCTTTTTTTACTATTTGTGATTGAAAAATATTTCAGATGATTTTATAGCTTTTTGAACATTAGTTTAAATTATAAATAAATATTTATTTGAACAAAAGGACTTCAAAAATTTCTTCTAGTATGAAGAAAACACGTCGCATCAACAATCCACCAAATGTATTATTCTAGGTATTGTTTCTTTGAGTTATCTTAATGCATATAAACAGAAATATATTTTAGAAAAAGTTCTGTATTAATTTACCGCGTTTAAATAAGATTTTTAAAATAGATCTCAACACAGATTATGCAGCCCCAACAAATCCTTCAGAAACCAGTACAAGAAAGTACATTGCACTATGTCAAGAAAGTCTGTCTCGCAAGAGCTGTGTATTCTAAGCATACTTCACATGTTTCATAGAAAGTAGATATAAAAAAGATTAAATGACTCTTGAATAAAAGAACAATGATTGTTATTGGTGAGATCACTGAGGCCCTCTAGAATGTTTGGAGGGAAGATAATACTTCCCTCAAGTGTTCAACCTTTGTAGTTTCATTCTTAAATATATATATATTAAGCATTTAATTTTTTAATAATAATTTTTTTTTATTTCCTAAAATAAGAAGCATTTTTTAAAAATTAAATAGTGGGAAAATAAAGTTAGCACCTATTATATTTGATAAACTTTTTCTTTACACTAATTATAAGGATGATATTATCAATTTTTGTCTCCCTTTAAACCTATATCATTTCATACATAATTTGTAAGTTAAAACCTAAATACTGAAATTGAATTCTATATTTTAAAATTAAGATTAAAGCCCAACTCTCATTACAATTTACATTTTATTAAATTATATTTTTAATATTCCTTCCAATATCCATTTAATAAATACTTTGTATTTATTATTGTATTTGAATATTATGATTTAAAATGTTGATCTACCGCAACCCCCCCCCCCTTATCTTCTTGACCAATTTTGGCCATTAATGAACTTATCTTGTTAGAGATAAGATGCAAAAAGCCAACTTAAATACGAAGTTCGGTTTCTTTATTTTTGAAATTGTGTATACTAACACATACAGAAAAAACATCATGTGTTTGACCATAGGCAGTAAATCTCTCATCTAATTTTGAGATCAGCACATCTATAAATCCATTCATATATTTTTATTAGAGAGAAATTTCTCTCACTCATTTTGAAGAAGTTTCAACTAAGTTTGTAATCGATTCATGAACTTTATTTTTAATGAATTAATTAATGATTCATTTACTAATTTTTCCTTAATGGTCAGCCATTAATTGGCTACTTAACAGAGTAATCTCAATTTATATGAATTCTTAAATAAGATATATTCTTCATAGGTAGTTGTTAATGAATGCCACTGATTTCCTTTCATTCATCTTGTATTTTCTTTAGTGTGGTAGACAGTTTTGTGATTAAAATTGATACTTAATCTCAATTATCTCAATTGGCTCTCATGCTATTTACATAAATAATTTTCATGAAATTTTTAATAATATAATATGCTTCCCTTAAATTAATGACACACACCCCATATTAATGAACACATAATTAGAGCATGTAAGCACACACAGTGTGAGTAGTTGCTATTTTTTCACTTCCTTTTCAGTTAGGGTCTTGGAGAAAGGGTCTATTCACTAATAGTCACCCTATTCTAATCACCCATGACACTAGTCTAGCTTTTATTTCTCGATAAAATACTTTCCAAGTTTGGACTTGTTCCCACAGCGCCAGGAATGTGAAACCCAAACGAATCCTTTCGGCAAAGTCGTCATCCCTCTTGTAGTTGACTGTCGCCTTCTGTAGCTTATGGTTCTTTTGTCCTAATAATTTCTGTTTGCTGCCTTGGTTGAAGTTATCTCATACTATTTCATAGTAAGTGAATTCCTTTTAAAATTAGCCAAAATTTATTGCATTTATCTATTGTTCATATCAATTCTTTATACCATTTATTTATTTTTTCACCTTGAATAAAATTAGTTTCGAGTATAAATATAATAATTAACAACTCATTCCTATAAATTTTCTGAAAATTTTAAATTTATTTGCAGCTTTTTTTTTTATTTATTTGATTATTTTGTGTTTCTTTAGTGAAGAGAAGGCCAAACTGTTGCGCAGGATCAGTTCTATGATTGATTCTAAAGATGAAGAAGTTGTAAGTTTTATGTCAAGCCTTCAGTTGGATTACTTGAAAGCACATCTTGATACAGGACCTGCTTTACCTCAGGTGATATTCATATTTACTTTTCAAAAATTAAATTTATTATTTATTAATAATATTTGAGAAGGGTAATGAGTTACAATGAACGATTTTTAAGTTACAAATGGATATCACACAATAATAAACACTTCTTTCTCAAAAGTACTTGTTACAAGTTATATTTGACAGTTAAAATTGTCTAATAGAAATTATAGTTTGTTCAGTTTGATATTCATTATTTTAATGTATTTAAATTATTGATAAAGCTTTCACTTTTATAAAATTGTTGATAGTTTTTTCTCTTCAACACTTTAGACTCAAAAATGATAATTACTAAATTTTTAAATGAACAGGAGAAGTAAGGAATAAGAAATAATGTCTAAACTTATCAATTGTGCCATTGAACATAGCCTTTTGACTCCCCCCCCCCTAACTACCCCTTTAGGGTGTTCTGCCTTCCTTCCCACGAAATTTTATTTTTTCAAAGATATTTAACCTCCTCTCTGGGTTTTTGCTAGCCAAAAAATTGAGTTAAAAACAAAACAGAATTAGCAGAGTTTAACCACACTTTAGTGGCATTATCTGCCATTGGTAGGGCATTATCATTTTACATTTACATAGACATACACATGCCTGCATGAGCATATTTTTTTTTTAAATTCAGTTCAAGGGCAATTTTATTTTTCATTTTGAAAGTNTGGATTAGCTCAAGTTAAAGCTGCTAGTAATAGTTTTAGCACTGATTTTCAAGATTGTAGCAGATAAAATAGACAGATTATTCCATATCAAACCCTTCTGTCATTGAAAAATACAAAAAAAAAAAAATGTCAAATTTTACAGGGAATAATTTATTTATCTTTTCCATCCATTTTTGAATTTAAAATTTGATTAGTTAAATGCATCATTAAAACAATTGTCTTACTGATTTTATTTATTTCTTCACCCCAGGAGGTTGTTGACAGATGTGCTGCATTGAGTGCTAAGCCAGATGCTATTCCTAATCTAATTGCTGCTATGGACAAATTAAGTGATGCCTATCATGATGTGGATGGAATGCTAAAAGAAGTCATGGAACTAATCAAAGTAAGGGTCTTTCTTTTGGCATTTTCATTAGCTGTTATTATAACTATTTTTTTTTTTTTTTTTTTTTTTTTTTTTTTTTTTTTTGTAAATCCTAAATACTGTAATTCCCAACATGCCTGTTCTATATCAACCTATGGGTACTCATCACAATAATGTCTGCTTATGCCTTAACTTGTCTAAACTGACTTTGAAAATTCTTCTCGACTACTGTGTTAATAGCCTAGACATTGTTGTTTCCATTTTCTATAGTTTTTAATAGGTTTCTGGAAAATGATTACTGAACATAACTGTTATTTTGCAGTTAGCATATGAAATAATAACAAGCATAGTTCTTGACTAGGGGTTTTAAGTCAGATAGTATATTCAAGAATCCTGGCATAAGTCCAAAAATACAATCTAAAGGGGTGTTAAATAAAAAGGTGACTGTTTTATCAAATTGAAGATTGCAATGGACTAAATGTTTTAATCTATTTAATACTTACCAATACTTAATAAGCCCTTTAGAGTTTTCTCTAAGCTTGTTTAATCATATTTGTCTTTCTCAAAAAAAAAGCACCTCAGTTTAGTTATTTGTTTGAAGGAAAAAACATGACGTGCCCTGCGAAATTATTGTAATTTTAAGGCATTATATGAAAAACAATTTCATAGCCATTGAAGTAACTCCTAAAATTATTAAATACGAATGGAAAGGTTTCTTAGCCAGTGCATTGAAAAATTTAGTAGTGGAGATACGTCGGAAAGGAAGAAGGGCTCTGGGCAACCATTAATGGATATTGATGAGGTTTTGCAAGAAGCTGTTGAGTCAGATCTGTCCACAAGTACTCGCAAACTTGCCTGGAAGTGTGGGGCGTTGGTAGATTCTGTTAGTCACCATTTAATCTCTATGGGAAGGTAAAAAAGCAGTAGACTGTTCCTACATTAACTTACTCCTCAGCAATCAGCTAAGAGCTTAGAAATTTATGAAAATTTATTGAAAAACCCTTCTTTCATGAGATTTTCCATCTACCAGGAGATTGTCACTTGTGATGAAAATTGGATTTACTGGTCAAATTTGAATGCCCATAAGCAATGGCACAATCCTGGTCAAACTGCTTTTTTGGCTGCTGCATGAGGGCCTTTTGAAAAAAAAAATTATATTTTGCATTTTTTGGAATTGTTAAATTCATCACAAAATTGTTTTTTAAGTATATTCTATGAATTTTGAACTCTACTTTGAACAACTAAAAAGATTGTATATGAAGATGTCAGAGCATTATCCTGCTTTTGATCAACCGAAAAGGAGTTGTATTCCAACTAGATAATGTTCACCCTCACACTTCCTGTTGAGCAAAAGAAAAATTTTAGGAACTTCATGGGTTTTAACTCCTGCCTCATCCACCATACAGTTCAAACCTCGTATCATTGGATTACATCTTTTTTTTATCCAAGACCAATTTTCTCCATAGGAAAAATTTGATAATTTTGTGGAAATTGAAATCGCAATCCAAGAGTTCTTCGACTGCTGCTGTCCCAAGGAGTAGTGTCATGGGATCTAGCAATTGACTAGCTGATAGTTAATAACACTTTTGTGTACTTTTGGACACATAGGGATTCTTGTAAAGCATCTATGCATTGTGAATGTTCAGGAAGCACTGATCATTAAAGTTCTGTAGTTTTTTTTAAGTTTCCTGTAACTTTAAACTATTCTATAACAATTTCATTTTTATCCTCATCAACTGACAAATATTTGTTCTCTCCACTAATACATTTGGCAGGATGCAGTAGACTTTATAGTTGGTTGTAGACTTGAGGTTCTAGTAACTGCAGTGCCAAAAATTTGTCTGCATGATTGAGATAAATAATATTGATTCACTAAATTCTCTTAGACTTTCAAGTAGATTTGATTTTCTGTAATCAGTCTCAGTGCAATAATTTATTGCAAGTGGCAATTTTCCTATTTTAAGCACTAAAGTATCATAGTAACCATACATTTTGTGTATAATACTTAATAAATTATCTCTGATTAATTTTTTGGTTACAAGTTTTACAAAATCTAGTTTATTAAGCAATCTTTATTTATCCTTCTTTGAAATAAGTTAAAGAAACACATTTAGTATCCAAATACATTGTTTATTTAGTATTTAATTATGTATTCTTGTGTCAATCATTTTTAATTACTTCATTGTTCATAACATATTAATATAATACAAAATAAAACATGTTAATGTAATATAAATTTAGACATATGATAATATAATAAATTGTAANCTTGCTTCTCAGCTGCGGGAAAGCATTTGTAGTGATGACATCACTCGACAACTTGTCACAAGGACTGATGAAAAACATGAAGATATATTTGAAAAAGAAATGCAAAAACATAATAAATATGTAAGTTAAAAATATATTTATATGATAACTTGGCATTTATAACATTTGTCCTTAATTTTTTTGCTTTTTTGCATTAAGAAATTTTTTTGAATGAGCGTTTTTCCCCCGTTTCAATTGATCATTTATTTATGTAGTGTATATTTTGTTAAGGGTGACATCATAAGAAAATTTCTTCTGAGTGAAATCACTAAAATTTGCCTGATAATTAATAAATAAAAGTAATATCTTTAAAAGTAGTTACTATTCAAGAATAATTTTCTCTTGCATATTAATAAAAATCCTCTAATAATTTTTATAATTATATTTGGTCACTAATTATTTCTTAATTAACAATAATTGTATTTTTAATTGGCTTGAAAATTTTAAAAGAAGGTTTATATGCTATATCCAAAATAATCTGCTTGACATTTCCTGACCTGTTCATTGGTCTGATAGTTATCTTATTATATTTAAGTCTGTAACTTCTTGTCAGCTAGTAAACTGTAATACCCTTATTTTTAGCCATTTAACAGCTAATTTTTAATACTTAACTTTTTTTTCTATTTATCTTTTCTTCTCTTACAATTAATTGGAAGAGTTTAAATGGTTTACGTGATAATTAAATTTATTTTATTCATGAAAAATAGGTGAGCTTTAAAAAATTTTGTTTGAAATTATTCTTTAAACTGTTTTGCAGGTTTAATAATAATAGTCATACATTTTTCTGTTTCATTGTTAGGTCTCTATTATCTCATTATTATTATTACTAATACATGTTGTAGTATTACGACATATTATTTGTAATCAATTTCTGTTTGATCAGAACTAATAGTAAATATGAGTGGTAGGAACTCCAGATCTTTTGCTTCCATTAATGTTTTTTTTTTTTTTTTTCTTCTGTACTGACAATAAATATCAACTGTGTCTCAAGGTATTTCTTCTGATGTATAGATGATGGCATTCCTCATCCAATAGGTATTGTTTCTTATATCAAATATTTGTTTTAATTGCCTTCTTTGGTTTCCTCCTCAAATATTCCTATATGAGTTTGTCTTACATGTATAAATGTTACCAAATCCTATAATGAATGCCGACTAAATCTTAAAATAAAATAAATTGTGTTAATTCATTGGCTCAGTACATTCATTCTCTAACATATTCAATACTATTGTTTTCCTATTATAAAAATATAAAGTATTAGCTTATTGTAGAGTTTAATTTTCCTAGTGGACTTTGAAGGCTTTTGTGTTTAATATTTTGAAAACTAAATTTTTCAACAGATAGAAGAGGTTTCTGAAAAAGAATACCAGGAGTTAATGGGTCCGAGGCCTCCTTCTATTGTTGCAACTGACCTGACTCGTGAGGCTAACAAGTATATGGAAGCTCACAAAAAGGCTGCAGAATCTAATGAAACTCTTCACAAAGCTATGACCCAGCACATAGAGAACCTCAGAGTACTTCAGCAGCCCTTAGAGGAAATTGTTAGAAACTTACCTTCTTTAGATTCTCTCAATCGTAAGTATTTATTTTTTTTTTAAATGTTTGTTTGAATTTAGTTAATTTATCATTTAGTACACATGTACTTTTAAATAGAATATATGTTGACATGAGTAATAGTTATTTCTATTTATTCTCTTCAATTGAGCCCTACTACCAGTGTTTTGCAGATTGATAGGCAATGCTGCTATAAATTAGTGGTTCAGAATTAAACACTAACTTCTGTTATTTAAATTGAATTTAATAAGACTTTTTTTAAAGCAGATAACTCATAAGAAAATCCAGCTTTTTGCACTGGTACCCCACTGTGACATGAAAAATTGCAACAGATCTTTTTACCCATGATCATATTTCCTGAGGGTTTAGAGGGAGAACAAAATTTTTCAATTATATCTTATTGTTATTAGAGTTTTAAAGAAATGTATGGAATGTAATATGTATAAAATGTAATTTTCTAAAGTTTATATTCTGTAAAATATCCTTGTTAAGGAAGAATTTTATGAAATTTTCTGTGATGTGCATGCACTTTCAGTGGGAAAGTGGAAGAGTGGCTTCCAGCTAGTCTTGAACAAAGTGTACTGGTCATCAATGTTCTCTCCACTTTTTTTTTTCTCTCCATTTTACAAAATTGCTTGTAATTTTTTTTTTTTTTTTTTTTAAGTTTTCTTCTTTTATTCAACACTTTTTTCTTTCTCTCCTTCTGTTGAAATCTCCACTTCCTATCCTCACTTGTGTATGGAATTAACGAATATATATGACCATATTTTCTCACTATAAAGTTTACTATAATTCAGGTTTTTCATTTAAATTTTTATTGGATCTTGGTGAAAAAAATGCTTAGAAGAATAGTTTGATTACATATTGGTACTGACTTTATTTTAAACGTTATTTTAAGTCTGAAGTTCTTTTTTAATTCTTTAACACAGTTACAGAAATTTTATATCAGCTTTTATATATTTTTAATACTTTGTTTTGGTATTTATTTATTTTAGTGGGAGTTGATCCAACAGTGAGGGAAGTGATCGTATTAGTTGACAAGGTTGGAGAGATGAGAAAACAAAGAGCCATGCTTGCTTCTCAGCTGCGGGAAAGCATTTGTAGTGATGATATCACTCGACAACTTGTCACAAGGACTGATGAAAAACATGAAGATATATTTGAAAAAGAAATGCAAAAGCATAATAAATATGTAAGTTAAAAATATATTTATATGATAACTTGGCATTTATAACATTTGTCCTTAATTTTTTTGCTTTTTTGCATTAAGAAATTTTTTTGAATGAGCGTTTTTCCCCCGTTTCAATTGATCATTTATTTATGTAGTGTATATTTTGTTAAGGGTGACATCATAAGAAAATTTCTTCTGAGTCTAAATAACCAAGCTTTGTAAAATTTCCTAATTCGAGTGCTTGTGTATTGATGTAAACAGACTTAATAAAGTCTGTTAACACTTTTTTCTTTAAATAAAAATTTAAAAAATGCTATTTATACATTTAAGTTATAGATATTGGTATGGTATGTTTAGAAATTACATCAAAATTGGTAGACTAAAATTGTTATCCTTATGTTCTTTTATTTTCACTTGTAGCAGAGTTGATGACAATNCTCAATCATATTCTGGTGTCGATCCACAAGTTTCTATTTCTTATGGGGCCAACGTAACAGGTTCCAATATTAGTAGTACACCTACAAGTACTTTTGGTACCTCTACTTTTACCAGTATGAGCCAAAATGTATCGCAACCTACTCAAGGCTCCTATAGCATTTCGGGTCAAGTCGACTATAAAACCATCCCCACAACTTCTGCAAATGTCAATTATGCAGGTTATTATTCTGACTATTCAAATATTTTCCCAAATGTACAGTTTCAAGGCACTCCAGGCACCGACACCTCTCATTATAGCAATGCAGGGGGGAAAAATACTTCTGAAACTAATTCAGCTAGCATTACCCCTGAAGGACTCTGAATATTGTTTTCTGAGAAAAAGAAATCTCATTAATTTTACAACCCCCCCCCCTAACAAAAAAAAATTAGTCTTCTTGCATTATCAGCAATTTTCACACTAAATGTTGAACTTCATCTTTACTCTTGTTTTGTATAATGAATAATATGATAGGAGAGGGTCAAAACATGATTTTTCAGTGGAATACTTAGAACCAAAGTAGATGCATAGATTTACTTATTTTATTCCATAAATTATTTTCAATGCTCCATTCACCAGAATCTAAAAATAATTTCTAATGTCCTAGGAACTACTTCATAATAACCTCCAGTCTTTAATTCCTTGAATAAGTGGAATTATGCTTCATTTTTTCAATCTGGGAATGCTTGAATTTGGTACCATAGTCAGAATTTTTTAATGAAGTCTATTATTACAGAAATTAAGTATCTAGAGTATAGCAGTTATTGAATATTCTATTAATACTTATATATATAT
>KZ808114.1:41188-52156 GCA_000696205.2 Oncopeltus fasciatus | reverse complement strand
TATATATATATATTTTTTGTGTGCGATCTGAAGGGTTAATTTTACCAATGATCTTCATTGGCAAGGCTTTTTGTCAGGGTTTTGCCATCCTTGGACCGACCATAATCTCATACACTTTTCGAGGCACTGTCTGATATTAATTGTTTGTTTATCTGCATTTAGTCAACAGGTGTCTGTGTACACTAACAGGTGTGTATGTGCATGCATGTGTGAAAAAAATTCAAAACTCAATTTCTGTGTGACTTACTTTAAAATAATTGTTGATACATAGTGCTACCTTCAAACACCAGTGTATAGAATCTTTCCTAACACATTTTTTTGTAGGAAACTTAGCATTTTTTTTTTTTTTTTTTTTAGTTTTTCCTTTCTCCATTTTCATTTAATCTGAAAAAATGCCTTTCAACTAAGCGTGATGGCTTAGGTGTAGAGCTGCTTGTTTTTTTTTTTTGTTTTTTATGTTGTTAACTACCAATTTCTCAACACACTCTATCAAAAAATATAATAGATTTAAATGATCTTATCTTTTTTGTATATTATATATTCATTGAAGCAGAAAATGTAAATTAATCATAAAAAACAATTCTTAGCCTATTATGGGCTGCCTCCATCTCCAAAATAATTGTTTATTACTACCCCACCCATATTCTTGATATCATCCAGAAAAACGTGCAATTTTTCTTGTCTTTTTTTCTCTTCAGTCATTGTCCTTTCCTTCATTACGTATAGATCTGAGCATCAATATGTCTTTTTATCCTTCTATTTAAAAAATATAACTTTGTCTTTGAATTGGTTGATGGTTAGTTGGCCGTCTCGAATATCATGTGAGAATGGTCGGGGTTTCGGCCAGGAAGAAAAAAATATACACCAAAATTTGGAGTAATATTTTTATTTATGCCAACGTTTCGGCTTAGCTAGTAAGCCATCATCAGGGCTAAAAAGACAATACACACAAATAACAGTAATGCATAAAAATTGAAATATCTGTACAACAAGAAAAAAAGGATATGTAAGAATATTCACTATGGTTACGAATAAAACATATTACAAAATGATATGTACCAATGGCGTTGAGTGGAGAAATCTCCCCAGGGTGGTTGTTCACATTGTAAACTGCAGAAAACAACTGAAAAGTGAAACCACAGTCACAGGGAGGAGTGGGGTAAGTCGGTAAAATTCAAAGAACAAGAATTTTATGGGCCGGGTGAAAGGAATTAACCAGGTAATCCCTTCAAAGGGAAAAAGAAAGAGGCCGACAATGGGGGAGTTTCAGAGTAGTTTTTCGTTGTATTATACGAAAAATATTACAGTACGCTGACGAAATGTTGTCTTTGTCCTGCCTATCGTTGATAGAGGTAGGATTAAGATTAATGTACACACATTCCGAAATCAGCCTTTTTTTGAGGAATGGCTCAGAGGCCAGAATGGTAGCTTCATTGAAAGCCGGTGGGTGATTGGTGCTTGCAGAAGAGTTTCTGTATTGTTTTGAGACAACTCTGTTCATTCTCATTTTTCCAAGAGTTTCTGTATTGTTTTGAGACAACTCTGTTCATTCTCATTTTTCCAAGAGTGTCTGTATTGTTTCGAGACAATAGTTCAGTCAAACAAAATTATCTAATTAAATCATGCAACCTTATTCATAAGTCATGTGTTAACTCCAAAACAATTCTTGTTGATTGTTTATTATCACCTGGAACTAATCTGTCATGCAGATTTGAACCCAAACTCCTTCTCAACTAATAATCTCCATTTTCAAAAATTCTCCATTTGAACTTTCTTTGAAACTTTGAAATCTTAATGTGCCTGGAATGCATATTTAAAAATAATTGCATGTGATACACATAATGGGTGTGTAAGAAATGTTATTGCGCAGAAAAAATACCAAAAACTGATTAATGGAAAAAATTTTATTACCAGAAACTGATTAATGGAAAAAATTTTATTATTAATTAATGAATAAGAAATATATAAAATATATATAGTTTTCTATGAATACATTCCTAACATCTCTCGCTGCCAAATAGTTAGATTTAAGCTATTTATGAAACCACTATTTATTTAAACACATAAGCTTAAAATATAAAATTTAAACAATTTTTCGCATTCAAAGTTGCAGTTTGTTATTACAAGATAGGTTCAGATTTCAATAAAGAGGCTGTCTTTCTGTTTTACAAATTGTATTATATATTACATTTTAAGTAACTCTTTTCTGACCACACAAATGCTCCTGGAAGGACCTGGTGAGAGGTAACTCTGCGCTATTATTCATCAGTAGAATTATGTATTGTACACACTACTGTTAAATATGGTGAGAAATACAATTTGTAAAACAATTGCTTTATTAGAATCTATTTCTTAAAATATCATTACAATAAGATTAAGAACATATACATTTGCAATTGTAAAAATGTTCTATGCAGCATATTTCCTCACATGACTCGAATGTTTGCAAGGTAAAAATTTAAATTGAAGCAATTCTAGCTCGTTAACAAAATTACACAGGACCACAATTTTTGACAGGTTTTACTTTTTACTAGTCTTTGTAAAGAGTCATTTTTGGGAACTTCTTTTAGTATTTTCGACTTAATTGTGATACTGTAAACTTTATAACTTTCTTCTCTTGCCTAATGAATTTGTAGCTGTAGCTCTTCTTGCACAAGTCATATTCAATATCTCAAAACTTTAAATAGTAATACAGCTCTTATTTACTAGTTGTTTAGCCAGCTTTGGCTTATTTACCTCCTTTCAGCCTAATGCCAATCTTTTAACTAAAGCTTTCTTTTGTCCTAGTGATGACTGATGTCCATTTAGCTTTCTTAAGAATTTCATAGTTTTGTAAATATTACTGGTTTTTTTTTTTTATTTAAAGAATAATAATAATGAATACTTAAATATAATTAATAAGCAAATTCTCATGCTAAATTTGTTGATTCAAATCCTATGTTTCTAAAAGAAGTCTTCCCCAAGTATGTGAGAAAAGTAATCATTTTTGTGATACTTGCCAGTTTCTTTTTTCTCATAATTGGTTTGTTAAATATTGTTCACGTAGGCTTCGACGGTCGTCAGAAGTATTTACCGTTTCTTCTTCCGGGTTGGACCGTGTCAAATTGGTGTTATTTGCCGAGCTTTCGCACATCATGTGATGGCTTCTTCAGGGCTGAAAAGAGAATGAGAGTTGTAAAAGGTTTTACAACTCTCATTCTCTTTTCAGCCCTGAAGAAGCCATCACATGATGTGCGAAAGCTCGGCAAATAACACCAATTTGACACGGTCCAACCCGGAAGAAGAAACGGTAAATACTTGTTAAATATTATTTATTGCATTGCATAATTAATCTGAATCTTTGGTTTTAGGTTTCTTTGATTGAACAAAATCTTGCTGCTCAAGAAAATATTATTCCTGCTTTAACTGATGCATATGCTAAATATGCTGCAACTCGTAAAGCAGTAACTGAAATCATGCGGCAGAGGGAAATGATGCTGTCTGCTCTTATTTCTTCTTATGATGCTTATGAAGATTTAATTATGAAATCTAACAAAGGTTTGGAGTTTTATCGTAAACTAGAAACGAACCTAACCAAGCTTTTACAGCGAGTTAAAGGTACTTGTAAAGTTCAGCAGGAAGAGAGAGATACAATTTTAGCTCAGCATAACAAGAAAATTGAACATTCTGTTGATACTGGACCAGTCAGCAGTTCTGGTCTAAATTCTGGAAGTGGTTTAAAGCTGAAGGATTATCTCCAGAGTAGGAAAACAGCCCAAGCCGCTGCTTCAAGCTATTATCCAGGCCGAGTTGGTGCTGCTGATAGTCAGCAAACTTGGTTGCCAAGTGTGGGACCTTCTCCTCTGGGTTCTGAGGGGGCTTCATCTGTAAATCAAGCTGAGTATGTCCCTTCATCTTATGGAAATATGGCTTCTGGTTATGGAGCATATACACAAACATCATATGGAGCTGATTATTCCAAAGATTACATGGCTTCATACTATCAAAATCCATTGTCAGTAGACCTTCAAAATTTGCAGTATCCTTCAGTCCCGGGGGCAAGTTCAGCCTCAGCTGCTAATTCTGTTAGTACACCATCACCAAAATTATACAGCAATCAAGTTCCCACTAATCCGTATGCATATTCTCCTGGTTCTGGTGCGTCTTATATTAACTATGATCCCAGTGCTGTTCCAGCTCAATATCCTGCAGGTCAAGTTCCTTCTCAGACTCTAACTAGTCATTCTGAATTGACAAAACCTTCACTGGAACAGCAAAGCAGTAGTCCTTATCAATGTGCAGAGACTAAATCTGCACAAACTCATGATGTTGCTACTGGAGGAGCCCAAAGCTACATTTCAACAGGACAGACTTATTCTGGGCATGTTGCTGGTGGACAAGCATACTCTGGGACTACACCAACTTATCAGAATCCTGATCCTTCTAATTATCAAACTCCTGGTTCTCTCACTCAGAATCCTATTTCTCAGAGTTATCCGACATCAGTTAGTCAAACATATTCAACTTTTTCCACCCAAAGTTATGTAACTCCATCCGCCCAGACGTACACAACTTCACCAGCTTATGTAGCTGCTCCAGTTACCCAAAGTTATCAGATTCCATCCACTCAAACTTATCAGACTCCATCTGCCAATATTTATTCTGCATCAACTCTCAGTTATCAAGCTCCACCAACCCAAAATTATCCGACTCCATCTTCTGGTCCTTATTCAACTCCAACACAAACTGGTCAAGCTTCTTCTATGCAGAATTATCAGACTCCAACAACTCAAGATTATCAAACCCCAATTCAAAGTTATAACAATTCTCAAGTTTACTCTACTTCGACCACCCTGGAGTATCAGGGACCACAAACTTATCAATCAAATCAAAACAGTCTAGGTCAGTCATCTCTAAACTATCAAGTTCCTTCAGCACAAAACTACAGTGCCTCAGCTGTTCAAAATTATCAAGCCTCAACTCCACAAAATGCTTCTTTGCCACAAAGTCAAGGAATATCATCTGGACAACCTCAGCAATATATAACTCAAAATCCATATACATCTAATACTGCTGGTGCCTATGACAATACAACCCAACAGCTCAATAGCTCATATCAGGCTAACATTCAATATAGTGACTACAGTGGGGCTTATCAGTATTCATCTCAGTGGCCCCAAGGAAATTATTCTTTCAACTCAAATGGTGTCGCTTACAGCAGTGGTCAGCAGCCTGTTGCTCAATCATATTCTGGTGTCGATCCACAAGTTTCTATTTCTTATGGGGCCAACGTAACAGGTTCCAATATTAGTAGTACACCTACAAGTACTTTTGGTACCTCTACTTTTACCAGTATGAGCCAAAATGTATCGCAACCTACTCAAGGCTCCTATAGCATTTCGGGTCAAGTCGACTATAAAACCATCCCCACAACTTCTGCAAATGTCAATTATGCAGGTTATTATTCTGACTATTCAAATATTTTCCCAAATGTACAGTTTCAAGGCACTCCAGGCACCGACACCTCTCATTATAGCAATGCAGGGGGGAAAAATACTTCTGAAACTAATTCAGCTAGCATTACCCCTGAAGGACTATCATATGCTTCACAATATGTTGCTAGCACTGTGCCTTCTGAATACCAGACTTATTATACATCTCCGTACGGCTATCAAACAGTAGGTCCGAACAATGAAAAACCAACTACAGAAGTTGTTCAAAACCTACCAAACCAACCAAAATCCCTGACCTACATGCAAGCTTCTAATAATGGCATGACATTAACCTTCAGCCAACAGCAAAATGGTGCCGTTATTTCAACTCCTGATCTGAAAAAACAGCCTTCCAATCTTGATCTTCTTACAGGTCTTGATTTCTCTCTAACAAGCACACCTCCTTTACAACCAGTTCAACCTGAGAATAAACTTCTTGAACAGTCACAAGAAAAATTGGCTAATCTTACTATAGAACCAAAGTTTCCTTCTAATAAACAGCCTACACCAAATGAAATTGATAGCAAAAATAAACAGGTATAGGGAATATTATTTTATTTTTGAAGTTTTAGTTCTTTAGGTTTTCTATTTTCTTTCATGTAATAAAAATTAAAGTTTTGAAATGTGTTTTGTTTAGTTACATTTAAATTCTAACATTAAATTCTTTTTACATGCATGTCTAATATGTTTTGCTTTTTTTGAACAAATGAATATTTTAATAATAAATTTAAGTTTAGTAATTTTAAAATTTTAATGTGATTAAAGAGCTGTCAAAATGGAAGTACTAGTAGTTTGGATAAAATTGAACGACCTTCACCTAGTAAAACCCCCCTTAAAGATCCGTTTTCTGACCCTGAAGTATTGTCTCAGTTTGTGCAAGAAGTCGAAAAATTTGAAAAGTTTGTTGAAGGTCTGAATAGTAAAACTTTAAATGGCCCCACTCCCTTAGATATTAAATGGAATGAACTACAGGAATTACAGGTAAATTAAACTTATATTTTTCTATAGTTTTATTTGAAATAATTTCTAAGTTATTAGAATTTTCTGTTTTCCTCACAGGACAAAGATGCCCATAAACAAATTATTTCTGTAGCAAGATGTTACCCAATGAAAAATAGATTTCCTGATTTTCTGCCGTATGATAAGTCTCGAGTAGAGCTCCCTTCTACAAAAGATGATTACATTAATGCTTCACATGTGAAGGTATTTACAATTTTTATTTCTGCACTATATTAAAATAAATTCTTTGACTAGCACATTTAGTGTCTTGGTTAAAAATGATTTCTTAATGTCATTGGTGCTTATGCCATTGACCAGATAAAATGAAACTCAGGTCTACTTTTGAGACCTGAATTGTATCATTCCTATACAATTATCTTCATTGAGCCTCACAGTTTATTAAACTCAGGGAAGTTTATTTAAAGAATATTTGGTCTTACTTTCTTTTTTTTTTTTAATTTGCACTTCAGGCATCTTCAGTTCTACAAAAACTGTGACTCGCAGGGGCTATATAAATTAAGCAGTTTTACCATGTTCCTTTAAAGATGGGCAAATGATTTATTTGATCTTAGATGAATTATTGATCTTCATACATGATTAAATACCAACAAAAGTCATGACTGTAAAAGGTGAGATTAATATATCCTGAAATGTTTAGGATGAGTGGAGAAACTACTGAACCTTCATAGTTCCATTCTTAAATATAATGGAATATTTATTCCCGGAAATTGAATACATTATGTGATATGTATAATTTATACATAATACGTCGTTATCAGTAATACAAAGGATATTACAAAAGTTTTGCAATGTAACTTAATAGGAAGATCCAGTAGGCTGCAGGATTTAGCGTGTTCAAATATTCTATGCTTGAATAGTGCTTCACATATCTCTATTTAAACTTAAATTTTGTAGTTTATTGTTGTTGGAGAAGCCTCTGCGTAGTTTGGGGGAGGTATTAATTAATAATGGTTGTCCATATTCTTTATTGAATAGTCTGAGGATCTGTGTTTAAGTCTTGTTACAGATATCCAATTGCCAGGGTCCTTTTTTCTCTTACCTCTAGGGCAGAGATATTCTATCATTTCGATTGGATTTTTGAATATGAGAGATAATAATTTTATAGTTTCATCTTTCTTGTACTTGAATGTCTATTTCTAAAATTAAGCATTTTAATTATAAAATTCCTTGTTCTGGCAAATTCCCTCTTTTCTAAATTTCTGATATCCCTAAGTATAACATTTGATGATTTGACAATGTAACATATTTGATGCTTCTATTCTATGCTCTGCAATATAGGGGCATATTGTTTTTTGTAATTTAATTATTAAAATATTTTTTGTATATAGCTGAGACCATGATCATTTCTATGTATGGACCTCAAGCCAATAGTTTTCAATACCATCTAACTTCAAATTTGAATTAATATTATTAGCCTTATGATTCTCCTCCTTTACAACAGTATTGTAAACTTCACTCTTCGTTCTATGAAGTTTTCTCTCACCACTTATACATACTTTTTTTTTCTNTTTTATTTTTTTTATCTTAAAAAATTAAAATTTATTTATTTTCACTTTTACTTGATAGATGAATGGAGAGATTTATTGGGCTGTGAATAAGACTGATGATTTAATAATTGGTAAGATTAAAGTATCTCTTCAGAGTGTGAATCCAAAGCCACATTGGATTGAAAGAATCATGTCAGTATCAGATGGGAAAATTTCTCGAGTAGTTATGCATTTGCAGTTCACTTCTTGGCCACACAGGTAACAGGCTTTACCTTATTAAATTTTAATCTTAATACGCCAACAAGGAAGGAACTTTACCCAACCTTGGTTAGGTCTGTCTCCTGATGGGCTGCTGGGTGTTAGTTTTTGCTTGTTAATCTATCGACCACTCCTTGGTCATTCATGCTACATGGTCAGTAGAATAGCAGGCAAAAACATATGTCCTGTGACCAGCAGAAGGACAAATGACTTGGGCCTAACCAAGATCTACTAACGTCCCTTCTTGTCAGTTTTACCCCACTGGCCAACATATCTCTTAATTTGAATTTTATTCTGCTAAATTTTGTCCTGAATAATACATTTTGTAAAAAAAAAAATTATAATGTAACTTTTTCTTCTACTCTGTGGTTGCTTAACATTTTAACATGTTATTACAGATTTGGTATAAAGCCTCTTACAGTGGGTCCATTGTATGGGGCTTTATAGATCCCATGCAATGGACCCACTGTATTTATTGTAAAATTTAATTTCAAATTTTGAGTAAAATTAATTTTTAATTTGATATTATAATTGAATGGAAAGGATTGCACATACTAATGAGGAAAAGCAAAGAAATGTTTTTGTATTATGGAACTGGCCAGTCCTGTGGCAATGATTCATTTTCCTGTGCAAATTGAACATTCCTGAAGAGCAACAGCCGCTCGTCCATTGAAGATCAGATTAATCTTGAAACAAGTAAAGTGCTCAGTCGGCCTGATATTATTTAATTTTCAAGTTTCAAGGAAATAAGAATCGGTCTTCAGATTTTTTATTACAATTCCTTGAAAAAAAAAAATTCACTTTTGGTAATTTTGGTTGAAATTGGATGAGCGAGAGGCGGTTTAGAGGAAGTCCAAAATTTATAAGTGTATTAGATAAATAAATAAATATCTTCTTTTTTTTTTTATTGAGTTAAGAAGAAGTTTACAGAACAAAATACGTGTAAAATGTACTTTTCTCACTTTTTACTATAGTCATATTTAAAACAAAAAAATGTTTACTACAAATGCATAAGGGGACAAATGTAATTTAAGGATTAAAAAATGTAACTACGGAGACTGAGCCCTTCCCCTTCTAGGAGCAAAGCTTAATTGTCATTCCTTTCACACTTATTGTCCTCTCTGGCATGTAAGGTAAATTTATTCATTGACTCTTATTTGTAACTACCTTTAATGAAACATGTGAGAATTGTTTAGTTATTTAACATTTGATTGAAGGACTTCTTTTTTGTTTAATTTATTCTAAGTTACTCACAAATAAGAGTTTGAATAAATAGCCAACATTCAAGCATTGTTTATCCATTAAATTTAATAAATTTAAAGAGAAAGAAAGATATTCTTTCTTTCTTTTTCCCTAATAAATTTATTAAATTATGGTAACTTCTTTTTAGAAAATTTATTTACAAATAATTATACTTCTATTTTCTAGGATTTGAGACCTTATGCACCTCATTTTATCATAACTCAAGCACCATTGCCTTCTACCTATGCAGACTTCTGGACCATGGTGATAGAGCAACATGTAGAAATAATCATTTGCCTTCTTGTTGAATCACAAGTAAGAATTTGATTTCTATTCATATTTTTTTCTTTTATTTGTTAACATGGGTTATTCATAATTTTTTTATTTATTAAATATGAGTTTAGTAATAATAATATCTCCAGTTGTCTGATTCATTGGTAATTAAAAAAGCATCTGAAATCTAATCTTCATCTTAATGATCTGTGCAAAAGTAATTTTGGTTTGAATGTTTTAAATATTAATTATTTCTAAAAAATAGAAATAAATCAATTGTTTTTGTTAATCCCAAAAGCCCATCCATCCAAAAAAAAAAAAAAAAAAAGAAAAAAGTCTTAACTAGTTTTCAATTTATGGTACTATTAAAATACTTAGGCTAACATTTATTTATGATTTAGTTACTCTAAAGCAGGAGACTCTCTCCCTCGACCCATTGCTCTGAGAAGGCCTGGAATTTAGCCTTAAACATTGCCAATAATAAAAACTCTTTGTTTACAAATTGGTTTATTTATTCAAACCCCAAGACCGAATCCCCGATCTAAATTTCCTCATAAAGTTCAATCTTTATTTTGTTAGAGTTTATCTCCAAACTGATTCTTCTTCTTGGTTTGACAGAGCCAAAAGGGTGTTGTTTTCTATGTTTTCGCACACCCCGTGATGGCTTCTTCGGACTGAATGGAGAATAGTAGTCCTGAAGAAGCCGTCATAGGCTCTGCGAAAACAGAAATAACATATTTTCGACACTGTCTAGCTAGGAAGTCTATGTGAGCAAAATACTATTTATTTATAAATAAAAGAAAATTTTTTCTATTACATGTTAATGCATATTTAACACAGAAACACCATATCCCCTTTTTATTTATTTTTTATTATTATAATATTTTAACTTATGCATGCCATCTTCAAGGCATAATACCAACCAAGTATTAATGGTAAAACTTGGGAATGTGTGCTTATGAAGAACAGCATTAGTAATTTCTTATCAATAATTAATATATTTAATGATAGTTTGAATGTATTATAATTAAGAATTATTGTTGTATTCGATACCACTATTATTATCTAGATATTTAAAGTTAAACTATGTTAAAATCCAAAGTCTTTTATTACGATGGCAGAGTCTTGGGGATAATATAAATAAAGATGAATCATTGCCTTAAAGAAATAATTTGCATGACCTTAGCTACTGTCATTTATTTATTAAATTATATATA
>KZ808114.1:26598-41182 GCA_000696205.2 Oncopeltus fasciatus | reverse complement strand
TATATATATATATATTATTCTTACATGAGGGTTGTATTGTTTTATTTTTTTTATCTTAAAAAATTAAAATTTATTTATTTTCACTTTTACTTGATAGATGAATGGAGAGATTTATTGGGCTGTGAATAAGACTGATGATTTAATAATTGGTAAGATTAAAGTATCTCTTCAGAGTGTGAATCCAAAGCCACATTGGATTGAAAGAATCATGTCAGTATCAGATGGGAAAATTTCTCGAGTAGTTATGCATTTGCAGTTCACTTCTTGGCCACACAGGTAACAGGCTTTACCTTATTAAATTTTAATCTTAATACGCCAACAAGGAAGGAACTTTACCCAACCTTGGTTAGGTCTGTCTCCTGATGGGCTCCTGGGTGTTAGTTTTTGCTTGTTAATCTATCGACCACTCCTTGGTCATTCATGCTACATGGTCAGTAGAATAGCAGGCAAAAACATATGTCCTGTGACCAGCAGAAGGACAAATGACTTGGGCCTAACCAAGATCTACTAACGTCCCTTCTTGTCAGTTTTACCCCACTGGCCAACATATCTCTTAATTTGAATTTTATTCTGCTAAATTTTGTCCTGAATAATACATTTTGTAAAAAAAAAAATTATAATGTAACTTTTTCTTCTACTCTGTGGTTGCTTAACATTTTAACATGTTATTACAGATTTGGTATAAAGCCTCTTACAGTGGGTCCATTGTATGGGGCTTTATAGATCCCATGCAATGGACCCACTGTATTTATTGTAAAATTTAATTTCAAATTTTGAGTAAAATTAATTTTTAATTTGATATTATAATTGAATGGAAAGGATTGCACATACTAATGAGGAAAAGCAAAGAAATGTTTTTGTATTATGGAACTGGCCAGTCCTGTGGCAATGATTCATTTTCCTGTGCAAATTGAACATTCCTGAAGAGCAACAGCCGCTCGTCCATTGAAGATCAGATTAATCTTGAAACAAGTAAAGTGCTCAGTCGGCCTGATATTATTTAATTTTCAAGTTTCAAGGAAATAAGAAATTATGAGGAGAGCCATGAATTGGATAGACATGTTTCAGTGGACTGGTTGTACTGTAAACAATGTATCGGAACTATCTGGTAATTACTGATTGGTTTTGATAAGAAAAAATACTCGTAGCATGTTTCATTAATAAATTAGTATTATGACAAAATTCAGGCACACAAGTAAAAACTTTCACTTCTTACAACAAAGGTGCAATAATAAGAAGAAATACAGTATTTAAAACATGATGTAACATATAAATTATAACATCAAATTTAAAAAAAAATTATGTGAAAATATGAAACTGGAATTCACCTGTTAAGGGGGTTACAGTCAATGTAGATACCAACTAACCCCCTCAGCAGTGTCTTTTTATTTCTTATTTGATAAATATTTAAAAATATTCCTGACTTAAGCATACATTAGTTTCATTCTACATCTATGTGATATTCAACATGTCAATTTTGAAGTTTTGAAGAGTTGGTTCCAACAGCATTGACTTTCTGTTTCCGTCTGAAAAATATTGCTGCAGAATGACATTGGATGGTTGTCGATGCTTATGGTGAGCATGCCCTCGGTAAATCACAATATTTTGAGTGGTTTAAAAAGTTTAAATCTGGCTATATCAATGTCAAAGCTAAGAATGTGAAAATACTGAAAATACTAAGTTTGAAAATACTGATTTTTAAGCTTTTTTGAATGAGGATGATTCTTAAGTGCAACAAAAGCTTGTAATCAATCAATGTTTAAAAAATTAAATTGCAATCAATGAAATGTGACACGAGAAACCATCTCCATTTATTTGAAAGCCATGGGAAAGAGATGCAGAAATTCAGTAAATGGGTATCTAATCTATTGACTGACGGGCTAGCATAAAACTAAAAAAAAAAACCTCTTGCTGAATGCTGTTTGCCAGGTACAAAAGAAAATAATTTCTTTATTGAATTGGAACTGGCATTGAAAAATGGATTCACTTTGAGAAACTTAAAAAATCATGGGTAACTGCTGGAATTAGAAAAGTGTGAGCACTGTGAAGTGCTAAAATCTGGGGAAACTGTTAATAAAAAATGCTCCCAACAACGGATGATCAATTTGAATCAAGCCTTGTGAAAAAAAAAAAAAAAAAAAAAAAAAAAAAAAATGCCCAGAATACTAAGAAAGGACACACACAGTGATTTAGCTCCATGAAAATACCCCATCACACTTAGCAAAATTAACCAAGGAAACAATCAAGGTGTTAGGTTGGGAAATTTTTACTCTTTTGGCTTATTCATAACATATGACACTACTTATTTGCATTGATGGGATATGCATTCGCTGAGCAAAGTTTCACTTCTTACTAAGATGTTCGAAATTGGCTTAGTGATTAGTTTCATTCAAAAGAGCAACAATCCTTTTGATGGGAACTCACAAATTACCAGGGGTGTGAAAAAATGCATAGGTAGCAATGGTCACTTCGAATAAAATATTGTGTATCAATTTTATACAGTAAACATACATTTTGTATTAAAAATTTTGTTTTCATATTTACACACTGTTGGCCATACTGCTAGAATTGCTCTAGAAAAAGTATATGCCCAGTAAAATTGACCCCATAGCAAGCTATTCTATTGCTTAATAACCTAGTATAAGGTCAATTTACCATTTTAATGATTATATTATTCATTTAACTATAGTTCCAGAGGGATTATTAATTTGTGGTATAAGGATAATAACTCACTAGATCTCTACCCTGGTGTAATGATTGTTCCAGAGAGGCTCTCTTTAACTAAGGGATTTAAAAACATTTCACATCAAATATAATACCTTGTCTTCATTTTCTTTTAAAAACTAATATATTTACACTATTGTTAATTCATCTGATTCAAGATTTCTTGAGTGCAATACATTTGTATTGAATGCCATTTTTTATTGTCAGTTGATTTAGCATTATCCTATTGTACAGAGTGGATAGACCTTGTTACTGACCTAGCATTTCCAAATTCCACCCTGACATCAAATTCTTAGGCTTTCTTCATTGAGAAATAACCCAATTTGAATCGGTACCTTTTTCTGCATATCTCACTCTTAATCACAAGGACCATTGTTCTTTTATATCTGACAGTCACTCAGTTTTCTGCAAGTTTCTGTACAATCCTGAGGACTCAAAGCACTAGTAGTTTTTGGTATAAATTTGTTTTTACAGAGATCTAAATACTACTTGAACGAAAAGACAAGTATTTTCAATCTATTCCCTCTAGGAATTTCACTAAAATGTTTTGAGACCCTTAGATGCCCTGAATCTAGATTCTTTATGTCTAGATAAATATCAGATAACATTCCCAACTTCCCAAATGGAGTAAAAATTTATTTTTTATATTTTTCTACATTTTAGAATCATTATTATACATAAATTTTATTCATAGGGGCTAGTGTTTTAATAAGTTACTTTTATACTTCTGCCTATTAAAGAAAAATACTTATTTGCTTTCAATTTTTCTTTGTTATAGCTGGATGCCTGAGTCACCTTCACCATTTCTTTCTCTGGTGAAGGAAGGAGTGAGTGTATGGAGCCAACAACGTGGTCGGGGGCCAGTAGTAGTTCACTGTGACTCTGGTGTAGGAAGATCTGGGCTGTTCGTGCTCCTCACTTTGGTAGCTGCAGACCTTGGGGCCAGTCCTCACCTCCCTGACCCCATCACCCTCACTGCCCAGGTAGCGGCTTTCCGTAAGAACCCCCTCAGGGACAGGGCTCACCTAGCCTTTGCCTACCACTGTATACTCTACTATGCTAGGGACTTACTTATGAAAAGTAAGTATGAATAGGTTCATATTCTTATTAGTTATTTATTTGCAGTCTTCATTTAAACTAATAATTAATAAAGTTTTATCATGGGTTTAAATAAATTTAACGAAGCAGTGAAGGGTTATTTTAAAGTATACAATGATGAAGTCTTTACTTGAATATTAATATAAGTTTGTAGAAAAATTTAATCATTATGTTTGGGGTTGTCTAAAAACTAAAAATTAAGAAATGGATAATGAAGGAACTACATAAACTAAGCAAATTTCTAGTATCATATTTAACAAATATTTATATTTCTTTTACACTTTTTATTGATATTACTACCCACCATATAAACCTCACTCCTAAGGTTTTGATGTAAATTTGATTCATCAGGATTCTAACATTTGCAAACTACAGAATAAGAAACATGAATATTACATGTATACTTTTAAAATAATATCATTTACTGGTATCATTGAGTTTATCAATTGTAAGTGATAAGCCGTGATAATGTATCTAATCAAATTGTTTGATATAAAACATCTAATTTCAGATCAACCACTTCATATAGCTTATTAATAGTTTACTAACATTTATTTTAACATTAATTATAAAGTCAAGTACCAAAACATGTTGCATTTTAATGAAAATTATGGTTCCTGTAGTTTAAAAATGTTTTTAATCAAAGGTTAGATTTTGTTAACCCCCACTCCTAATATTATTACTCTGTTAATTAACAGAATATACTTATAAATAATTATTTTAATACTATATTTAAATTATAATTTGGTTTAATATTAAAAACATCTGTTAGGTCATTAAAATTTTAATCATATTTATTGTTTCAGGAAAACCACTACTCTTAATAAACCAAATTTGTTGCCTCACTGATATCAATTTTTAATAATCTTTTAGTGATATATACCTAGTAACATTATGTTTTGTTTTTTTTATAACCTTTATTTGCATATTACATTCTGTTAAAAATAAATTAAAACATTTTGTAATTTGATTACAATGAATAATAGAAAAAAAAATGACATTAGTGAAAGTCACAAAAGGAGAGGAGGTGACATAATGTTAATACATTATGTTTAAATAAAAAATCAAGCTACTGCTGAAAATTTTTTAACTTATTGCCAGATTTCAGGTTTACCCGCTTTTAATAATTTGATTTTAAATAATTCATGAAATGCAGGCTGAAATTATTTTTAAAACTACATCTTAAAATTTTTCTTGTTTAAATAGCTATCATGTCTCAATGTTTTTTTTATAATTTTTAGTTTTAAGGCATATCCCCTCTCCTACATGTCTGATTTTACTTTTATTAGATTTTTTAAAATAGTTTTCTTTTTAATTCCATATACTAATTTTCATTGAAAACAGAATTACTTGGAGCTGCTTCACTATTAATTAAAACTTAGAGTTCAAGTACCCCCACTCATAATAATTGAAATTCATTATGTATCTTTATTTTTTTTTTTAAACAGTGAACCAATTTCCTGTTTGGTGACATTGCACTATTCTTCTGTTGATATTCATTGCACTTATCTGAATATTATGACCCCTACATTGAAAAAGTTTGTTTTAATCACACTTGAAATTTCAGATGAACCCTCACTTCTTATTGGTTCACATTGCTCACTAACCCAGAGCCCTTCTTCCTTTCTAATGTCTTATCTTCACTGCTCTTCTGTTAATTCTATTAATATATTCACATTTAAGATGAATTTAGGTTCTTTACTCTTTTTTTTTCTTTAGGGGGTATATTAGCAAGCAGATCTACTTTTGAGGAGAAAAGGCCTAAAACAAAATCACACACTAGGCACCCTTCTGAAGATTTCCTTCTCAACTCATTAGCTAGAGAACAAAATGAGGAGAGACGTCAATCAGGTATTTAAACAATATTTATGTTTAGTATTCCCATTTATTCAGTATTTTTCAATGCTTTGGTATGGCCATGAGTTGAATATAATTGCTTGACTTGGTAGGCAAACCTTACTTGAAAAGTGGCATGAAGATGATTTTGGTTAATCAAGTGAATCATAAAAATCGATAGGAATAAGAAATAATTTTTCAATACCAATCCTTAGAACAAATATATTACATTCCCCTTATAAAATAATTTTGAAAACTTGGAAATAAATTTTATCTGTGGTGACTTGGTGAATTTTCGTTAAATTTGATAAATTCAAAGCGATCGACTTTTTCTTGATTTATATTACTATATTTTAGATAATTTTCTTTAAAAAATAAACTATTGTAAATAGCTGCGAGAATCAAAACCACGACCTCTTTCAAAGTTTGATGTTTTACTCTCAATCTGAAATTGGAAAAAAAAAAATCAATCCCACTGGAACTAAAAAAAATTTAAAAAAATTCCTCAGCATCTTAGTTTAGTTTGTTTGTATTTTAACTTTTATGTCATTTAAACTCTTTTCTTAATATTTTAATTTATGAATGACTAAAAAATATTGAATATTTCATTTACATTTTAAAAATTGTATAATATANTTATTTAAGAAATATTTTAATACTATATCAAATTATCACTAATTTTAAGTATAAATTACTTCTTTGAGATTGTTAAAATTAAGTAAAATTAAAAATAATGGCTGTTGGAGCTTTGGATAATTTTTTTAATGTAAGAATTGAGTTTTACTCCCTCTCCTAATAATCTGATTTTATTGACAGTTATAATGATCTGATTACTTGCTGTAATTATTATTTCAATGTTGCAAGCTAGTTTTGTCTCTTTTAACTAACAATTATTAAGTTTTGTGGCTCATTGCACATAAATAAAATGGCCACTATTTACAAAAAATAATAATTTTATGAAAATTAAATTATTTATTAAATAATACCTTTAATCATGCTTGACATTTCTGGCAAACTTCTCTTCTTTTGGTCCAATTTTATTTTATCTTTAACACTTTCTATTTGAATTTTGTGACATGTCAAAATTCATTAAGAAAAAACTGGAAACTGTAGTGTTAAAAAACTTAAAGTATCATTTTTTTGTGTCTAGTAAGTAGGATTAGAAAAAAATATAGATAAAAAATTCAAAAATTGTCCATGAACAACCTTAATAGCTTCATTCCTCCTGAATTCACTCTATACACATTCCATTCACTGTACATTTAATTACATAACAATTACATTTATCACCAACAATTTATTAATAAACTTGATTTGAGAAGTATAAATAGGTATCATTAAGGGTTAAAATTTTAATTTAATTTAAAATTTTCTCAAATGTTAAGTAAATGATGTTACTCTTTACTCTTACAGTCAAAATAGTTACATCTATCAATCTGAGTTTTGTTGAACTCATTGAACTTAATTTTTTTTTATTCTCTCAGATAATGGTAGTATCTAAATGGCTATCCTATTATTAATTTGATTTATTTTGATATTGTGTGATACTAATTAAATTTAAATAGCTATGTGTTAGCTATTTTATTTTATTTTCAAAATTAACCTATTGTTGTAAGATTACAAAAATTGTAAACGAAAGCTACACATGGAAAGTGCGAAAATTGCCCTGATTTGTTTTGTTATACATGTGACAGTTTTACCATTCCCAGTCAAATGACAAACATTAGTAAATTTGTCAGACAAGCATATTTTGCCTATTTTAAAGTGAAACTTGGTGATCAAGATAAAGCATGGGCACCTCATAAAGTGTGTAAACAGTGTGTTGAGGGATTACAGATGTGGACCAAGGGAGCACGTGCTAAGCTTCCATTTGGTATACCTATGATTTGGTGGGAGCCCAAAGATCATTCAAATGATTGTTACTTTGTATAGTGAAAACATCGTGATATAACAAGAAAAACAAATGTAAAATATAGTATCCTAGTTTACAGTCAGCTAAATGTCCAGTACTGCCAGTTTTCCCCATGCCGCCAGTAGCCAAAGTCCCCATGCCAGTTTTCAATGAATTTTCGTCTTTGGAAGAAGGGGAATATGGATATGGTGCTGATGAAAGCGACTCCAGCGATGAAGATTTTGGATTCGAACAACAAGAGCTAAATGATTTGGTACAAGATTTGGGACTATCCAAAAAAGCTTCAGAGCTCTTAGCATCACGATTCAATGAAAATAACTTGCTTGAAAAGGGAGCCAAAGTATCCTATTTTCGAACACGGGAAAGGGCATTTCTGCAATACTTTCAACGTGATGGTGGATTTGTGTTTTGCCATAATGTGAGTGGTTTAATGAATAAATTGGGAATTTCAAACTATAACACAACTGACTGGCGACTGTTTATAGATAGCTCAAAGCGCAGCTTGAAGCGTGTTCTCCTCCACAATGGAAATTTATTTAGTTCAGTTCCAAACTGAAGTCCAAATTCAGTTTGTTTGCGTGAAGAAATACCATAAAGAAAGTCATTGATCTGTTGCAATATCACATGCACCAATGGGTCTTTTGTGTTAACCTTAAAATGGTCTGCTTCCTACTTGGTCATTAACGTAGATACATAAAGTATCCTTGCTGTTCGTGTAAGCAGAGCTCATTCGCAACATTGGGTGCAGTCGAATTGGCCGCCAAGACCAGGTGATCCACTTGTCGACAGAAAGAACATTATATTTCTACCTATAAAATTGGGTCTCATGAAGCAATTCGTTAAAGCTTTGCCAGCTGAAGGATACTGTTTCAAGTAGCTTGTGTCAAAATTTCCTAGCCTGTCATTTAAAAAGATAAAGGCCAGTGTTTTTTATGGTCCACAGATTTGACAGCTTCTTGCAGATGAACATTTCATGGTAACTATGTCAGAAATTGAAAAGAATGCTTGGTTGGCATTCAAAAACATTGTTAAAAACTTTCTTGGAAAAACACAAGCATTGAATTACTCCGAAATTGTCCAGTAACTCTTGGAAAGCTTCCAAAAGCTAGGTTGCAACATGAGCATTAAATTGAATTTTTTACATAGCCACTTGCAAATTTTCCGGACAATCTTGGTGCAATGAGGGTAAGCGTTTCCATCAAGATTTGAGGGTCATGGAAGCAAGGTATCAAGGTAGATGAGATGTATATATGATGGCTGATTATTGTTGGAGCATCAACAACTAACTCCATAAAACAAACTAAAAACTCCAGAAAAAGCTACAAACGCAAATCTTACGCAAAAAGTACTGTCCATTAATTAAAAAATTTTATATGTATGAACTTGATTTAACTTACATTAAATGTTTTGTAAACTGTATATTTGGTACGTTTTTACTTGTTCTTTTAAATGCATGATGTTTATGAGTTCTTAGGATACCCTGTAGTTTATTAAATTGACGTGATAGACAAAATCTGAGTTTATTCTCAGATTCAGGCGCCAAGCATTAGTGAAAAAACAGTGTCTGATTTAACTCAACAAAAAATGT
The DNA here is from genome assembly GCA_000696205.2 of Oncopeltus fasciatus. Taxonomy (NCBI): domain Eukaryota; kingdom Metazoa; phylum Arthropoda; class Insecta; order Hemiptera; family Lygaeidae; genus Oncopeltus; species Oncopeltus fasciatus. The sequence goes on along the minus strand of KZ808114.1, from coordinate 32,024 downwards.
GTCCCCCAGTGTTATCTTCACTGTCTCACTATTCATCCCATTGAAATTAATGTAATGAAATTACAACAATAAAACAATATGAGTGTGGCGTATTAAATTATATATTTTCAAAATGTTTATTTTATATTTTCAGATGGGAGTACAACTGGAAGTGGGAATAAGGCTTGCACTGATAATTCTGATAATGATCCTCTCAGCCAACTTGATCCACTGTGGCAAATAAAGCGGTCATAAAGTTTACATTCCACTACACTCTTTATAAGACTTAATATTTTTGTTACTAAGAAAAGAGGGGTCCATTATTATTAGATGTTTTGAATGAAGAAGTACTGTATATTTGTTCAAAAAAGCATTCATATTATCAGATTGATATTTACTTGAAATCTAATTTCTAATCATGATATTGTTATTATTTTTTGACTTATTTATTGCTTCTATTCCCTGATTTTTATTTTGTTATTTATCTATGTCATATTTATTTTAAAAACTGAAAGAAGTTTTATTGTTGCATTTATTGTTAATTTTTAACCAATTTTAATATTAGACACGATAAATGTTTCAAAAGCAGAATTGTGGCCTATGTATAAAGATCTTAAATCAGTTTTATCAGCAATGTGTTTGTAAGATATTAAATGTAATTAATCAAATATAACTATTTATAATATTCTGATTTGTTCATCTTTATTGATAAAAATGTTTGACCTTCATTGAGGCTTAAATATTTCTTTTGTTCAATAATATTTTCTCATGTTGTTCCATCTTGACAATTAATCCCATTTTCCTTAAATCCATTTGCTAACCTTTCTGTCCCTGTCTTCCAGCTCTAATCCTTTTAACTTTCCTTCCTCTAAATACTTGACACAAAATTGTTTCACTATCCTGGACTTTTACTTGGCTGAATTCTTATAGAAGTTGCCGCAGCAAGGTATGTCTCTTTTTTTTTTTTTTTTTTACATCCATTCATTTTTATGCTGGGAGGAAAGGATTTTTTATATAATATTTGAATTTAAATAAACTTCTTGTTCCACATAATTTTTTTATTATTTCAAATCATGATGATAATTGTTGTAATATAGTCCCACATTTCATTATTAACTTGAATCGTACAGGGAGCTAGAAAAAAAACTACCTCAGCCAGGGAGGTGGAGTTTTTTTTTCTAGCTCCCTCTATGATTCAATTTTTTTTTTCTTATTTGAAGCCTTTCGATGGCACAACATTGTCTCAGCTGAGTTTTCTTTCACTAAATGACATTTTTGTTTTGTTCTTAACATCCCATTTAAGCAGTTATGGACATGGAGGAGGGAGGGTCTGTCTATAGGTTGCCACTCTATTCTAAACATGGTGGAACTGGGCATTCTTTTATTTCTCGGTAATAGCCTGCTTAGGGTAGGTCATAAACCCTAAGTGTTAGGCTTAGTAGACCCAAATGGATTCCCTCAGCTAAGTTAGCTATTAAAAAATGTATAATATTAAACAAGTTTGAGTTGGCCTTGATTTATTATTTACAAAAATTATTTCCTTAACTACCTTCAGTATTTTTTAAAATAAATTATTCGGCCTATTTTATTAGTGATATCTATCATTTTAAGGGTAGTGAAATTATTTTTGAGAGTTAACTGCAAGTTTTTGATTGAAAAATCTTCAAGTCACTCACTTTAATTGTTTATTGAAATGTGAAAAATTTAATGAAGATGATTACTTTTTTAAATCTCTTACACTATAATTCACAATTAGAAAAATGAGTCTTAGGTTTTGTGTAAAAAGCAATTATAATTTGCTTTATGTATATAAAGCATGTTATAAAATTAAATGGTTGAAATAGTATGGTAATTAATGTAAGAACTTAAATGGAACCCCTTCAGCAAGAGAGCTGGGATTGGGTTGAGTCAATAGTGGTGTCCTCCCTTTCAAATTTACTGCATTTTAGTCATTATAATATATTGAGTAATTATCTTCCTATTCAGAATCTTCATATGCAATTAGCTTTGATGTGTCATTTTCAGACTGAAATTTATTTTAGTCACCTTCAGTCCATAATCTGGCTGATTCTTTGGTATGAAGTAGGGAAGTGAACTTACAACTGTGGAAAATCATTGTGTCTTCAAAATAATGTGTTACAATTATAAGCAACATATAATTGTAATCTCTACTATTATTCATTAAGACTCTGTTTTTTTTTGTTTTGTTTTTTAAATAAATCTTTATTTATTACATTCTGTTATATAACATCTTGTAATTTGATGACTTAAAATAAATGTACATGTATAAAAATAATATAAATAAAATAAAAGAAAGAAAAAATATAATGAAATAAAAATAAAATTAACAATAAATAAATAAATGGTCATCACTGTGCAGGGAGAAGGGGCCCATCGACCCCACTCCCAAAAAGTTTAGGCATTAAGGCCCAGGAGGTCGCGAGGCCATCTCCATTTTAGTCGCCGGTGAGGATTGGAGTCCGACAACAGGGATTAGGCAAATGGATTGGGGTGAAATTGGAGTTTACTATGGAAGAGTTTGAAGCGGGTGGAGATAAGGTCTTTGACAAAAGGAATATTAAAGTCGTGATAAAGGGTAGAGTTGGACACATGATATGGAGCGTTAGCAATTATTCTAAGTATTTTGGACTGAAAGGATTGTATTCGTTGGATATTGGAAGGCTGAGTGGCACCCCACAGTTCTGCACCGTAGGTCCAGATTGGTATTATGGTCTTGTAGATGGTCAGTTTATTTTCTAATGTGAGCTGTGAGCGCCTATTTATAAGGCTGTATAAGAGTCCGTTGCGTCTGTTGAGTTCTTGTCGTTTGATTTTCGTATGATCATTCCAGTTGAGTCGTGAGTCAAGGTGGAACCCTTGGTAAAGGACTGAATCAGAGAGAGGTATAGGTATGTTATTGTATGTAACATTATTAGGAGAATCTTTTCTTAATTTAAAATTTACTTGTACGCATTTGGACTCATTTATTTTGATTCTCCATTTACTGCACCACTGCTGAATAGCATCAAGGTGGTTTTGTAAATTGTTAGAATCGATTTTGGAATCAGGGTGGGAGGAGAGGATCGCTTTGTCATCAGCAAAGAGGGCTAAAAGAGTATTAGGATGAGTAGGGATGTCTGCAGTATAAAGGGTAAAAAGGATAGGTCCAAGCACACTGCCCTGTGGAACACCCGCTTTCACAGGGTAGTGTTCGGAGTAATCTGATCCTTGTGGGACCCTAAAGAAACGGTTAGAAAGATAAGATTTGAGAATTAGGTAGATGGTACTTGGGAATAAGGACTTGAGCTTATATTATTGTCCAGAATGCCATACTCGGTCAAATGCTTGAATGACGTCCAAGAATGCACCAGGACAGAATTCTTTTCGCTCGAGGGAAGAGGAAATGTAGTCTACAACGCGAAACACCTGCTGGACGGTAGAATGCTGGAAACGGAAGCCAAACTGATGATTGGGAAGGATATTTGAGGAATTTATGATAGGCATCATTCGTTTTAGAAGAACTTTTTCAAATACCTTGGAAATTAAAGGAAGAAGGCTGATTGAGCAGGTTTACCGGGTTTGGGAAACAGGATTATTTCAGAGAATTTCCAGAGAAGGGGAAAGTGGGTGGTTCGAAGGACACTATTATAGAGGTATGTCAGGAAAATGATTGCTTTTGGGGGTAGGTTTCGAAGAATTAGCCCGGTGATAAGGTCATAGCCGGGTGCTTTGCGCTTAGGCAGATGTCATACTCTGTTGCCATTTTTTTTATTACTTCATAAGTTTATTGTTGAACATGAAACAGAAGATGGCTTATAAGTTAAGCCAAAATGTTGGCAGATTATTTTATTTTTATGCCAACTTAGACTGAACCCCAGCAAATTCTCTACTAATAATCTCCACAGTCAAAAACTCTCCATTTGAATTTATAATCTTAATATATTTTTACCATTGCAAAAAGTTTATACAATATGATAAATGAATTTACATTTGTTCTATAATATTTATACGAAAAAATCTTTTTATGGATGCTCATTTATGAATGTAAATGAACTATGATGGTTGAAGCTCTCTCTCTCTTTCTCTCCCCCCTCTCCCTCTCACTGCAATAATTCATCTTAAGATATATAAATGTTGACAAATATTCAATGGGTATTGTCTGTAAGATAGAACTCATCGTCATAAGGCAATAAAGTAATTATCTACTTCTCCCTCTCTATATTTTTCTCTCTCCCGTCCCTCCCCCTCTCTCTAACATTGACAAATTATTCATTTAATCTTTCCTTAATCCAATCTTCTTGTCAATCTTCAATGAAATATGGAAAACTTGCTTATTCTACTCCTTAGGTGAGGAAGTTTTTTTTTCTTGCATGCTCCATATGAAAATCACAAACAAATCATGCAATCCAACTATATGGAGTGACTTATCGTGTCTGTAATTTTAATAAAGTGCAAAATAACTCAGATTTTTAAAATGGTTTTCTAAAAACAATTAGTTCAGTGAAATATGTACACTAGTTGTTAGTGTACATGGGATAAAAGTACTGAACCTCATTTATGTATATCACAATGATATTTAATGTAGTTTTAAAATATTTCTTAAGAAAAATTTTATTTTATTTATTAAAATTTTATTGTACGAAATAACTACATATGAAGTTATCAGATGTTTCACTCAATTTTTTTTCTTTTTTTACATAGTTCCAGCGGATATTTTTTATCTAGATACCACATATGGTTGTGTCTAGCATTATCATGTTAAAAGTGTGAGGACCAGACTTGTACGGTAAGGGGACAATTCAAGAATGCAAATGTTTCCTTTGAAGCTGGATTGAACATGAAAGGAAACTGGCTTACTTGGAAACAGGTAAAGACCCTTTTAGAATTTCCTTATCACATCCACGAAGTTATAAAAACAGTATATTTCATGACGTACTCTATCATTCTGAAAATGGGAATATTATTGTTGGACTTATTTGTAATACAAACTTCAATTATCAAAAACTCTTTGAGCAGGAGCTGCATAAATCAAACAGATTCCCAATGTTTTATTTATAAAATAAAGGCGGGCATAGATGAGATTAGATGGCTAATTTTATCTTTTAAGTCAGAGAGGGGTGTATACTTAATTTGGTACTTCTTCAAATATCACATTTAATATATATTTTCATAAAAGTGTCATATAACATAAACAGTTGTAAATTAAATTTTACTCATATTATGCTATGTAAACATTTTTGTAACATTAATTACTACAAATATATTACTATTGCTAATTTTAGACCCCTTAAACACCCTCCATCCCTCCTTCCTAGTTAATTTGAGCCAAAAATAAATTTGATACACTCTTCAAAATAGAAAGCCAAAACAGCGAAGTAGGGTTCTACATTTTAAAAAGTTTATGTTTAGAATTTTATAATTATTATATTTTAGATTTTGCTTTCCAT
>KZ808114.1:10557-23715 GCA_000696205.2 Oncopeltus fasciatus | reverse complement strand
AAAATATACAACTAATTAAATAATAATAATAAAAAAAAGAACTGTGACACATAAATATTTAAATTAGCATGTACTTCGCTTGATGGAGAAGCTGCCCAATGGCAGTACTCCTAAATCACTATTTACAATTTTTTGTGTTATATCAACTTGGTCATTCGCCAGTGATGGATGAGTCAGTTTTGAAATGGGTAGTAGTGACAAGGTGAGGATTACGGAACTGTAATCAGAAGAAAGGTCATGGATTGTGGTTGTAAGGGATTGGAGTGTATTTAGGCTTTTGCAGACAAAAAGTCTATGAAATCTGTTACTCGGTTGCCATCTGTAAGTAAGTAGGAGTATTCGGGGAGAGGGTTGTCAGGAGCCTGGAGGAAAGGGAAGTGTTCAGGGTACGATCACAGGAGTTAGTCGTCCTGGAGCCCCATTGTAGATGTTTCGCATTGTAATCGCAACCAGCGAGGAAATGGGAGTCGAAGAATTGGCTGAACTGAGCAGAAGTTATAGGTTTGTTTATACTGTGGTATATTAATGTATTTTCGTTACGTAAGTCGTGTTTCTGTTATAAGTGCGACGTCAACATTTCTATCATTTAGAAGTAGTGTTAATTCGTCTTTGTGTGTATGTACTCCGTTGGCATTCCATAAGAGAACTGTGAAGAATTTGCTGGTATGGGAATTCATGGTTGAGGAACAGGAAAGCGGGCAATAAGGGGATTTAAAATGGACTCAATCATGAATTGGGTTCTTGCGGAAAATGTAGGATTGGGAAATCGCTGCCTTACGCTCGTATGGTGCTAGCTGCTTTTAAACAAATTAAGTAGTTCTTTAGTTGCTAGTTCCTTTAAGGTGTCTTGTTGTTTTCAGTGTGTTACTTTCATCATATTTTTAGTTTCTGAAAGAGCTCAACGAATTAATGTCTAGATAGCCAAATATAAGCGGTTCCGAATTAGAGATGGCGATCCAAACCACTTTCCACGGGATGAATCCCATCTATATCCTCCCAGATGCAAGAATGATTAGGGTTGTTGATTTGCGGAATCACAGATTCAGGTAAGCCCTTTTTACTTAGTAATTATCAAATGTTTTGTTTGGTTATAGACGCCACAGTGAGAGTTAGGGCTCCAGGGCCTCCCAGCTCATTGTCTCTCATTCCTGGCGCTGTGGGTTCATACCCCGCACAGACTAACACCTAATAAACAAATAGTAGCACAGTCAGAGTTGACTTCACGCAGCGAACCTAGCGGCTTAGTACCAAAGTTACTTTATTAAGATAGTACTCATTTCTCGAAATCCATCTCAAAATGTGTATTATTGAAGATTTATAAACATATGAATTCAAATGGAGAGTTTTTTGACAGTGGAGATTATTAGTAGAGAATTCGTTGGGGTTCGGTCGTAGTTGCCAACCCCAACAAATTCTCTTCTAATAAATATATGTTATATAACATTATATTTAAAGAGAAATACATTAATTCTATAATATTTTACAAAGAAAGCATTTTAAAGTAATTTAATATTTAAAAATGAAATTTTTAGTCTTGGATGGGCCTTTGCGTTTCTTTTTTGTTAAATATGTAAATGAATTTCGGTATTTAGATTATTAATTTCAAATTTTTGAACGAATTTACTTCTATATAAATTCAGGTGTGAAAGAAGGGGCGGTTTCCCGAAAGCCCAAAATTTAGTAGAAATATATCTTTCTTATTTAGTTACTAAAAATTTATTGAAACTAATTGATGTAAAATCAAATTTTCTGACTTATNTATATATATATAAATTTTAAGTGACAATATTTTTAGCATTCTTAATGTTTGGTGAAGATCCATTGAATTTTTTTATTATTCACTTCATTATAACAATATGAATAGCTTGATTTTACCGCGGGAAATTTGCTAAAATCTATTAAAGGTATTATAGATAGTATTAAGATTGAGGGAAGATACTAGAAAAGATAAAAAAAAAAATGTTAAGATTTGGTTTATTTTTAGAACTGTGTTGTTTACTGAGATAGGGGTTTCTTCATTGATTCCCATGGCGAACATGTCGCCCATGAGTTAGTTTTATTTTCCGCATGCGTGATTTGGTAATCAGCATTATGGAAATGGGAGCTGGATGTTATCAAGGGTTAGACGCCGGGTTACATAATGTCAAACAGACCTGTCTGCTCTGTTGTCAGGTGGCGCTGAGCGGGGGGCGGGTCCTCGGCGGTGGTGGGGGAAGGACCGGCCCTCAGTCTGCCGGAGAGAGGCTACCGACACGCAGTGTCTGCCGTCCCTTCATGTGAGTCTAGCCGCTCGCGTGTGACAACAGAGTGCGCCCTTATCAGATACGCTCGAACATGAGCTCTCCCAAATCCGCGCCGAGGAAGTGCGCCCTGGACGAGAATCACTGCGTCTCCCTTGCGGACATCCTCGTCTCCTTCTCGGCGCCGATATCGGAGGAGCACGCCTGGGCCATCACCTACCAGTGCGCCAAGTGTTTCGTGAACGCCCTCAAGTCCGACCCGACCGGCTGCGGGGTCGTCACGGACCTCTCCCAGGTGCTCATACACAGGGACGGGCATGTCCATGCCAACACCATCTTCAAGGGAGGAGGGACGCGCGAGGACAAAGGTCAGTCAACAACCCCTACCACTATCCACCCCCTCACTTCTGCATATCCCTCTTGCACTTTCTATTAGAGAAAACTCGGCGAATTTACTCCGGTATGTTGTATGGTTAACTACATTCTGATGATAATATTCCTAGGAAACCGCACAGGGCACATGAATCCACTAACACGCATATAACCATCACACTTTAAACTCAGGCTTCAAAATTTCAAAAATAAACCCACCCCCCAAAAAAAGAAAAGGCACCCCCCAAGCTCGTGTTACAGCTCCTATCTACATTACACTTTCATGACAACACCTCACGTAGACTGAAGATATCCTGTCTAAGGGATTTGCTGAACTAAATTTCACGCTAAGAGATCCTAACATAGGCTGATCCTATCGTTTATGTTATGCATTTCAGCAATCCCATTTGCTTATTTGTGCTAGGGCCAGTACAGAGATTAATAAAAAAAAAAAATTGGTATTTCATTTATAACAAACAATTAACGGGTGACGATAATAAAAAAATTATTTTTAATTTTAATAGTTTAATATGCTTTATTAAAAAGTAAAATGTCAAACAACTCTTCGAATTTGTGATAACAATTTTCATAGAACTAAATTTGTTGTAAATTAAAAAATGAACAAACAATTGTTATATTGTTTGATTTGTATGTTCAATGTACCAACTGCTTTCTATGTTGATGCATCCCTTTTCACTCTCACAACGTAGTCCGATTTTATCCAGTAACGAACGTTATTTTTTTTAGCTAACCCTAGATACGTTACAAGAACTGTATGTGCTAAAGCGTTTACAGGATAATAAAAATATTCATTTAAACATTTTTGGGATCTGCGAGGATATAGGAAGACATTTTTTGAAAATCATTTCTCCAAATAACCTCAATAGCTACATTGATTTAAAATTTTATTATTCTATTTTAATCGTGTAAATAAATAAATATTCCAAATTTTGCAAGTGCGGTAATGAAAAACAATGGTACAAATTATGTGAGTACACAATTTCTAAATGTGGGAATGTTGTCTGTATGTTCTCACTGCTCAATTGCACCTCGTTAATGGTATTTTTTTTTTTTTTAATGGCGTTTCAACCTTTGGTCATTGACGCCTGGGAGATATTTTATAGAACCGGGGGGAAGATATTTTCAAGAAGAAGAATTTCTTAGCAATATGTTATGGCGAGATGTAATGTATTTATAATGCGAATAGTTATTATGTGGATGGACATGGTATGATCCATTGCAAGCTTATTTAATCATAAACTTTTGAGAGAGATTTGTTTGGGAACTAGGAACTGTATCTGAAGGATTTCGATCTCAGACTGACGCAGAAGATGTTCCACACTCCCCAAGTATTTACCTCCATCTTCGTCTGCCTAAGAGAGGCGGTTTGGCCATCTTGTAGTGTCCTATCAACACCAGCAACCTTAGAACTGTATTTCAGAACTGTATTATTTAGGAGTGACGTCATTTTGTTCTCACACAATAACTAACAACCTGAGAGAGAGAGGTTATTTTACAAATTTTCTAACAGATTTATAAGTGTTGAAGGATCTTATATGTCCGACATCTAATTTCTCTGGCCCAAACGGGATTTATTTGCACTGGCTCTCTTAAAGTTCCTTTTGAAAGTTGTGAAACAATCTCAATGGTTCTATTTTTTACTTTAATTGCTAAATTATTTTATATGTCTTCGCTTTGGAATGCCTCCTCAAATATAGTCAGAAATAGACTAATCCATGTCAAACGCACTGAGATCTCAGCAAAACATCTGTACCGAAGGACACTCCTACTCTTCAACTACATCTAAATTGTCACAATATGAATTTTTTTCTAAATTTCCGGAGCTCTATTGTTTACCTTTTGAAATTCCTTCTCCCAGAATGCTTTGTAACATAATAATACAGCCCACATCTCGCGTATGTATAACTATTTATAGCGATATATTTCATTTTGTAATTTATAGTGTTAAATTATATACCAGTAATGTAATGTACTTTTCTTGGACATCAACAACTTTTGTATTCTTTCTTCTATCAGTGCTAACAAATGAAATATGGCGAGGGAATTGAAACATATGCCAGCGCTGTGCCCATGATTATGTGTCTCCTGACAGTATTTGATGATAAGTCCATGTTCGGTTTCATTTTGATAAGTGGAAATTATATTTGGTTCATCAATACTATACTATAAATTTGAAGCGATCCATGTCTTGTTTTACATATATGAATTATACGTTTTTGTTTTTTTTAAATGGCAGACTTATTACACTTATTTCGTGGTATTATGGCAGACTGTTGCATATCTTATATAAACTTTTTTATTTTTTATTTAAACGAAGTAAGCATATACCTTCAGAAGTTACTAGTAGCTTTGTTTCGGTGACTCGCTGATTATATTGCTTTTATACTTGCCCTTGGAGGATTTTTCACTACGAACAACAACTACGGATTTTCGAAGAATTTCTTCAAATTCGCACCGATCACTGATAAGCGAAGAAAAAATGTGGTTGGTTCATACGGTATAGATACCGTAAAGGATGATCCTAATGAATCAAGTGCCAGAACTGTTATCCTTTTCATGACGTGAATGTTACATAGCCCTATATTTTGACTACTTCATTTCAGCAATCTGTAAATTTTCCACACGCTAAATGTTTTTTCAGAGGGTGTTAGGGTAAGGGTGCCCATGCACTTAAAAAAGACGTGATTTAAATATAACCAAGAGAAGGTTATAAGCGCCAGATACACTAAGGTTCTCTCTTACTTATATATTATAAGTATATAATATATTATCTCTAATTCCATTTTTNTTCCAATTAAAAAAAAAAAACAAGCTCTATTTTGTTAAGAAACATTCAATGTCTAATAAGTTTTATTTTAGATGAATAAATAAAAAACAAATTAAAAACAAAGTTCTATTTCCAATGCAAGCCTCAGCAAAAATAAACATGTCAAACTTATCGAAAAAAATTTTTAAATGTGAATATATCATATATAATATTCACAAAAAGCTTAATCTTCAGGCAACTATGTTAGTAAAAATATAAATAAATTATATAATTGATACAGAGTGACTACACTTGTTAGCGTCTGGAATAACTTAAATACACCCTTACTTTATTACTGCTAACCAATCAAATACATTCTTATTTTTAGGAACAATATAATGTGTATAATAATTTAAAAAAAGTGTATTTTAACATAAAATCTGGCTACAAACAATGAAATAAATAATTTTGGTGGATTATCTGCTTATTTAAATGATATATTTTAAACTTACCAGTAATTCTGTCCAGTTTGTTCTTGATGTAATCCAGACTAGTTGGCATGTAAAATTTTGTAATACAGGGTGAAATTTCAAAATAAATAAAATTAATTTTGGTCATCAGTAATTGAATCTTGTATTACCAAATTGAGGACTTGATAGGATTAGCCTCGACTGGATTGATCTGGTTAGCTTTATGTGAAAGAATATCAATTCCGGCTTTTGATATTGCATAAATTATTAAAATTTCGTCATTGTAATTAAATATGCTAACAATGATAAAGTATGCAAATTAAATATTATTATTGAGACATTACATCCATTGTATGAAAATAATAGCATTTAATTTAATAAGAGCTAAGATAATTAGTTAATTTCTTTATGATGACTATGATTATTATTTAAGGAAAAAAATTATCCAAATTTATAATTTACCTACGATTTCAAAATATTTTAATAAAAAAATTCGATAAGTAATTTTTTGTTTTACGTAGTTGTATAAGACATTTACACTAAGGATGTTTTGGGGGATTTAAAGGCCTTTTTTTTTTTTAAATTTAATATTAGTGGCTGAGAAGTATATTTTTTGGTTAAGTTTGTTTTATGTAATATTACAATTTACAAATATATGAGAGTATACTGAGAGACATATAGCTTCGCTTTAACTCTGAAAAATGTGAAATACTTTTTAAAGAATGTGAAATATATTTTTTATAAATTACTAAATTATTAAATAAAGATGAATGGCGATATTTTTCGTATAGTAAGTTATTAAAAAAATTTTTAAATCCGCAAAACGTAAGTGTTTTTCTCGACAAGTACATGATTCACCACCTAATTTTGTCAAGGAGTGCGTTGTTATGGAACTTTTAATTAAATTATTCCAATAAACAAAAATGAGCTTATTAAGTCTTTGTAAATATTATGTTTATTATTTTTTATATTAACATTATTATATTAAATTTATTGTTCTCAAATTTGTTGGACGAATTATCCATTTACACGCTTCGCTTACCGGCGTGATGTAGATAACCTCTTCAATCTTCAGTTGTTTCTGGTCAGTTATGCCCCATTGCCTATTTTCATTAATTAATTTTAAATGTTTATTTTGACAGGAAATATATATTCTTATATAATAGTTTTTTCTCCTTTAATTTTTAAATATCTTAAACAATATATTTCTTAAATAAACATTCAATTATTATATGTATATTTTATATATAAATTGATTAAGTGATTAGCACTAGATGTTTAAATGTTTGAAAATTTAACATAGAATGGTATATTTGAATTCTTGCCTCCATAAAATAAATATGTAGGTACTGTAAATACCGGTTTTACAGTTTTAATCGTTAGCACTGTTTTGAGCCTTTTAGCCAATTTCATATGAGAAAATCAAACTATTATGTTGGTATCATGACGCGACTTTCCAGAAATTTCAACGGATCTTCACCAATCCTAAATTGAAGAAGCTAAAATATCGTCCGCTCTAAATTTTATATATGTTTGTGTGTGTGTTTTGGAGGGAATTGTTTGTTTCTGTATTTGAACTTTCGCAATTTTGAAATGAATTAATTATATTAATTCATTCATCAGTAACTTAAATATTGCTAAAGGAGTTAGGAAAAAGTTTTAATAACATTTACATTTTAAATTTTTTAAATAAAAACGTTCATTAAAGAAAATATTTAAGACTGCAACTTCGATTCTTAAATATATTTTTAAAATATAGAAACCTTATTCGGTATTTTGGTATTCTACTTATGCAAACTGTTGAAGGGAAACATATTTAGATGAAGTCAGATGAAGAGGAGAAGGGGTTTACAAAAGACCAAAATTTAAATTCGTAGTATCATCATTACAAATAGTTGTAAAAAATATTCTAAAGAACGAAATATGTGTAAAATTTCACTTTCTGAAAATTATGGATATTATTTAAGACTATAACTATGAAATTCGAGTGCATTACCGAATCCTCCCTTTTGAGGAGTCTGGAGTCCGTTTGAAAGTAATCTCTGTTTTACCATCATTGTCCACCAAGGTTTTATTATAAAATTTGCCATTTTTTTCTTATTTATATCTGAAACATGGGAAATCTGCTGAAAATAGGCAGCTCCTGTATGATTTTATTTTTATGTATTTGTACCTTATCTACGAAATTTATAGGACCAAAACCATAAAATCATATTTTATGGTAGTTTTTTAAAAGTGCAATACTTTAAAATACGCATTGTTAAAATTAATTAAAAAATTCTGGCTTATAGAATTCAAAATTTATAATCAAAATTTTAATTTTGGCTTCAATCTAAATAACTAAATATTCTATCATAAATCAATCAATGTTTTTAATGTTTCTACCCGAAAAATTTAATCGGCGGTGAAAAAAAAAAAATTAGAGTATGAGGTCGGTTGGTTCCTTCAGGATTGGCTAGTAAGCTGTCCGCTGCTGGCAGATCCTGGGGTTCGGTAAACATCTCTCAGCAAAGAGGTAAGGATTTTGTCTACGTCAGAGGTTTTATTGCTTCTCTAGGGAAGTGCTTTTTGAGTGATTCGTAAGAGAACGCCTGCCTCCTTCAAGTGTGTGTGTCTGTAGAAAGTGGGAATGTCTGGAGAACGTAGGAGTTTCTGACCAAGCGAATATCCACTTTGTAATTGTCAGTTTTAAAGTCTTAATTCCCCACAAAACTTATTAAAGTTATTTAACGTTGCTTACAAAAAGAGAGTATGTAGAAAGGGTATACTTGACTCTTTAGTGGCTAATACACTTCTCCTTGTAATACTCTTTGTATTGACACACAACTAAATTTCTAAATTTGGGGTTTCCAACAACAGTTTGAGTATTTTTATACACATGCTGAGCTACATACAAGAAATATATATGTAAGAACAGGTGGGAGAAAGAGTGTAGTGAACTCAAAAAACGAAAAAATTATAACAGGTAAATTTTTTGGGAGATTTCTCGCCCTTCATCGGAGAGGAATAAAGAGAGACTCCTATCGGTGGTTAAAAGATCTACCAGACTCTCTTGCATTAGTAATATATTTTTCGCTGTTGAATTTCCTTAATAATATATATATTATGAAGAGTTTTTGACCGTAGAGATTATTAGTAGATATTTTTTTGTTGGGGTTCGGTCAAGGTTGATCCAAAAATTCAATTTAAAAAAAATGTGTAATTTTATATTATCTGGCGACGTTTCGGCTTACACTCTTACCCATTTTCATGGCTATCATAAAGGCAGTTATGAACATGTGATCCAGGTGGCACGAAGTTCTCCCCTCTCGCCTTTATGATACCCCCGAAGATGGTTTACAGTGTAAGCCGAAAGGCAGATCATTATAAAACTCACATTTTTAAAATTGTATTTTTCGAATCAATCCTGACTAAACCCCAACAAAAAAAATCTCTTAATAATTTTCTAACCTTTTTCTTTTCATAAAATTTTTAGGAAAAACGCTAAATATGGAATTAATTTACGAATGTAACTAAGATGAGTGAGGGGTTGCATTCCCGGCCAGTCTAGAGCAAGCTTCAGTGCTCTCACCATTTACCATAATTGTTCCTGTTTGTTAATTACATTTTCTCAGTTACTCTTATTTATATCCATCTTTAATGCTACTTTGGAAATATTCTTAGATTAACTAGATCCTGCTTGACTGATTTAATTAATTTCTTAAATCTAAAATATTTTAAATTAAAAAAAAAATGATGTTGATAACAAAATTTGCTTTTACTGGATTTCTTAAAATTTTCTCCTTTTAAAATCGATTGTATACTTAAGGATTAAATGGGCGGAATTCATTTCATTTTAATAAAATGTTTACAGAACTTTAGGATTACAACAACGGGTAATACCGGTTCCAAATGACTGTGGTTGTTCACCAATCTTACTTTTTTCTGGAGGGATGAATTTAAAGCTATTTGAGTTGCTGTC
Organism: Oncopeltus fasciatus; assembly: GCA_000696205.2. Taxonomy (NCBI): domain Eukaryota; kingdom Metazoa; phylum Arthropoda; class Insecta; order Hemiptera; family Lygaeidae; genus Oncopeltus; species Oncopeltus fasciatus. The sequence goes on along the minus strand of KZ808114.1, from coordinate 13,905 downwards.
ACGATAGATTTTTGTAATGACTTGCTATTTTCTATCAACCTTCGAGATAAGCGTATCTGTTCTTGCCTTATATATTCGGCATGCAGCTTTGAAATGTAAAATTAAACACATAGTTCGTTATTCAGTAAATTCAGACAAAAAAGAGGTTTGGCTTATCTGAAATGTCAAGAGCGAGTAAGAAACGTTTTTTTTTTTGTTTTTGTTTTTCAATTTAGTGGGCCTAATATGATGTTACACTGAATAGTAAATTAATAAAATATATATTTCTAACTGTAAGTGAAGTTTATGAAGTGTCATATGGAAAGATATATGCATCAAATGCAGTAATGAGGATTTGTTTTAGTTCATGCCGCTCACGCATGTCGGATTTTTTGTTTCCTAGTTGTTTTTTTTTCTATAAGAACGATATAAAATTTCAAAATTTTATTTTTATAAATAGCATGGCGATGATCCGTTTGGTGCTCCAAAGCCTGGAGCTGTTAATTCGAGTCTCACCCAGGACAAATTGTCTTACTAAATACAAATAGTAGGGTGGTTTCCTGTAGATAGCCCTTCCCTCCGTGAGTATACATGAGAGATGTGTACAAAATTGTTTGGGTATATCTTGATAATAACTGATAAGAAAGCACAGTATGTCACATTGTGTTATGGATTTGTCACACTAATTTGTTCTATTTCATCAATCTTTAATCAATGCATTCTCAGTTTTAAATTTTTTTTTTCTCAATATTGAAAACAAAATAAACATAGGAAATCTGCTTTTTTGCACAATTCTTGGGATTATTTATATTTTACTCCTGGTTGATTTTTGGTACTTTTCGCCCGTCCAATTTTCCTCTGAGTCGAACTAACTAATGATTAGAACAATAGAAAGGGAATCAAGAAAACTTTTGTTAAAACCCATTCAATCAGTTCCCTCGACAAAGCTGATTGGTCGTCTCGCTTTGATTGAAGATCCCCCCACTTGTAGTTGGTTGTCCCACTTAACCTCCCCCGCCCCGTCACCCTAAAACAGATTAGGGTTGGTTGACCAGCTAGAGGGTAGGCCTAGTATCCATTCGGTTCCCACAATCCGAGCGCTGCGGGCTTTTATCACAAAATTTAATTTTTTCCCAGTGTCATGGGTGATTAGAATCGGGTGTCTAGCTGTAGAAAACCCTCTCCTTTCATGACCCTAAGAGAGTTAAGAGGGGGTTCTTAACTAATTGATAATCAGTGCTGCTAGAAATTGTATTTAATATAATATGTGTCAAACGTTTTTCTGTAATATTTATTTTCTACAGGATTTTTATAGAAAATATTGATTAAGGTATATATTTAAGAGAAAAACAAAAAAGGTTGACGACTTCCGAGTAGGGATCTGTAGATCAACCGGCTAGGGATTTTGGTAAATGGTCGCACTACTGAACATTGGGTAGCACATAGGAAATATATTCGCCATATTAAGAGATTGTAGGATCAAAGTCGGGAAAATGACGGCTGTTATGTGGGTCAGAGAACGATGCAGGCGCTATCGACCGGCCTCATTTGAATAGTCATGAAGGACACGAAGAGTCGTATACCCCCTCAGTCATTGCTAAGATTTATATTACAGACTTAACTAGCATATGAATAGAGTAGGGATGATTAGGACGTAAATAATACATCATCTAGATAGAGTAAGATGATATCAGTACAGACTAGATTTGACATTAATCACGCCCGTGGAGTCCACACCAGCTACAAGTACACTGAAGGTAAGCGGTAGTACAATTCTCTTTGATTCTTATGGATCCCAGCTCCAAATCGGCATTTAACAACTCGTTATGGAGCACAGATTATGATGATCCGTACCTAAGTGAAACGATTGTCGTGGATCTCGAGAAATTCGCATGGTTGTTCAATAATGCTTAAAATTACCTTTCGGCCATTTTGGTCGCTTAATCTTCAAGGGAATCTATATCTACACGTCTGAATTACAAATTACTATACGCATCTTCACAGGTCCCATGTAAGAGGTGCTTCAACTGGCAAGTCAAACCTTTTTATATGCTTATGTATATGTGTGTAAGCATTAAAGTACACAAAATATGCCGGGCAAGCAACCTTCAAAGGTGAAAGTGTAGGCTTACAGAAATATTGATAATTCGTAATTATATTGCAATGGTATTAGAAGTTTTTGTTGGGGTTAGGTCGAGGTAGATAAATAAAAATACAATAAAAAATGTGTTTTTTAATATATTTAATATATAATTTAAAAAATACACATTTTTTAATTGTATTTTTTAAAAATTTACTTTGACCAAACCCCAACAAAAAACAATAATAATATCTACGGCCAAAACTCTCCATTTGAACATATTGCTATTGTTAGTGCTTCGAAGGAAATATAAGACACAATATGTTTATTTAAATGTAATTTTATAACTCTTCATGAAAAACCTATATTAAGGAATATGCCCTCTTCTTAAAATATAGAATCTGAATTCGGTGTTTGAAATTTTTTATGCCAACTGTTGAACAGACTCGTTAATGGCTTAAATCGAACGGTGGGGGTTTGAAGGAAAACAAAATGTTTTTAAGCTTATAAAAACAGTTGTAAATTACTATATAAAACCATTAACTAATGATGAGTCAAGGTATTACTTTTTATATTTTATTATTTTTTTTTTGCATCCTATTCAACAACTTAAAGTCATGAAAAGAGGGACTATATGAAGGTAACCACCCTATTCTAAATACCCTTGGCTAAGGATGAGCTAAAAGCCGGAGGGGATTCGAAACCGCAGTGACAGGCTGGGGAGGTCCAGTGCCCCTCAGTCTTGAGTTTCCCGAAGCTCGTAAGTCTAGTCCTCCTCCATCTCTTTGGCGGTCTACCCGAATCTCATCTCTTTTGTGGTGTTCATTTCCAGGAGTCTGCACCTTCACATATCTCTCTTTGTTGCTATCATTTTAGTTTATCAGCTCTAGCCGGCCACTATCAGTACCTTCATTTTAGTTTATCAGGCTTATCAGGTTAGCCAGACTTATCGTCTCCTGAAGATGCCAATTCCCAGTTCGTGCACTGGCTCCATTGAAGAGGAAAGGAGTCGTCTCTTTCTTGCGAATTTATGGATCCACTTTAGTCAGAAACGTGAATGGTCTCCCCCATGGAATCTTGGCGACGCCTGATTGGCTCACGGTATACTTCCTCTGTATCGATTATATAATTACTGCAGATAAAGGCACGAAATACTGCATCATTTCCTTAAGTTAATATAAGTACTTCTGCACAATTTCCGTATATTTATAGTTACATATACTTATTACTCTGTTTATGTACGTATATATATATAGTTGTATTTATATATACATTATATACTTACATTT
>KZ808113.1:231022-246611 GCA_000696205.2 Oncopeltus fasciatus | reverse complement strand
TGAAATTTTTTATTTTAATTATGAAATTTTAAAAGTTGTGTCGAGGTTCACGTTAAGATTTCCTATTGAAATCTGTTAAAACAATATGAAGACTTCTATGAATTTTGTTTTGATACTCTATGGCGACAGACTAGGTGTAACCTCTCTAAAAGTTTATGCAATCTGTTTCATAAACAGTGTGTTTAGTTTTATCTGTGTGGATTATATTTATAGAAGAATTTCTTCGGCAGAAAAATTAATCAGAATTTCAAATGAGGAAGAAATAATATTGGTGCTATTTTGATTTGCTTTAAAAATTTGTCATTAATATGGCAAGCTCTTCTGGGTAAGTGAACTGTTAATTTTTCTCTATATATATATCTATTTTTATTGAGATTGAGGAATAAGCCTTGAAATCTTACCTAATAAGTAAATGACAATAAATATGTTTTCCAGAAAAATACTATTTCTTAAAATATGCTTAAATCAGCACCCCACTTTGAGAAGAGTTAGAGTATATCCTTTTTAACGAAATTAGTTATTGGTTTAGGTATCTTTTACAATGACTCGAATTTGAAAACAATTTAAATCATATCTATAGCCATTAGTTTGATTTCAGATAAAATTCAACTAAACAATAATATCTTGCCAAAACTTAAAATAATAATAATAATGAAGTAAGTAAATATGATAGTTGAAGTTAATTTCAGATAACTGCTTTGTAGCAGAGTAAGAAAAAAAATGTGGTTGATCTGAAAAAACTGCACGGGTTGAAGAGTGCTGTCATGTCTATCTCTGCATCTATCATCCATAATTATGATATCCCTTATACTACGGTGTGTTACATCCTGAGGCATTTTATTTCTACTGCAGGCTTTTTATATCGTGTAATTTATAATGGACCTGAGAATAGCTCTAATTTGCCTTTTAAAAAATCTTCAAATTACTTTCTCACCTATTTTATGACCATTTCAATGCCCTCAGAATATTTAGCAATATAGAAAGTAAAAAAATTTTTTTTTGTTTCCCTTTAAAATACTTTTTTAATACCTTTAAAAACTTTAATAATTTAAAAATCTTCCTGATATCCTTGCTTTTTGATTATAGGAAAGGCGAATCTTGGAATCTATGGTGTCTGAAATCATCATAGTACATTTATTTATTGCGTAGAATCTTAAGAAAAATAAATAATTAAAATGACAGTTTAAAGTTTGATTCTCATGAACTTTATCTGTCAATTAAAAAAAAAAAATTAACAATATTTACATAGTTTAGATATACAAAAATAATTTTAATCCTTTAAATTAACATTTCAGTCTTAACTTTTTAAATGCTAAGTGATTATATAGATTGGTAATACTCATCTCATTCCAAAACGTTTTAATCATATTTTTAAAAATTCATTGAGAGCAAAGAGGAAATGGGTGGATGATAGTGAGATGTATCCTAAGATTGGAACTTATTTAGAAATAATTACTCGCTTTTACTTAATAGATTTTAATTTGGCTTGTTTGGCATGTACCATGTGTACCAACTCTAAAGAACTCAGTTTTTCCATGGAAATTTTTTTTTTAAAGTAGTTAAAATTTGTAAATAAATAGATTATAATAAAAGCCAGAATTCTTAATAGATTGAAGAAATTACAATTTTTGGAAGCCTGTCAAAATGCTGATTTTATTGCATTAGATAGTGGTGTAACCTGTGACCAGTTAATTGTATTTTTGTTAAATATTACTGTAACTGAAGATTGCTATCAATATAGTATTTATTTTCTTATTCCCCTTCAATAAAAAGTATATCTGATTGGATTCATACTACATTCCTAATCATAATAAAAACTTTACCAGTTTTAATTTATTTTTATTTTTTATAAATATATAAATTGGTTGTCTAATTACTTGCTTAGATTTCTGCATATTTTTTGCTGTTTCAGGTATGAAGCTAACAAAGTGTGCTGCAATGCACATCCAGATGCAGTTCTTATTGAGGATTATCGAGCGGGTGATCAAATTTGCTCTGAATGTGGACTTGTTGTTGGAGATCGGTATGCACACCCATTTATAATATTCCCTAATTATATATTAGTTTGTTTGCTTCAGAAATAAACTATTGTAGTTTAATTTTATAAATATTTTATTTTGTTGTGGTTTTTAATCCCACGTAAATTATTATTTTTTAAACAATTAATGAGAGGGAACAGAAAATAAATTCCTGGCGAGGACAGATAGTTTTTTATTTTCTGTTCCCTCTCATTAATTGTTTAAAAAATATTGTAGTTTACCTGAAAAATGAAAATAATAACCCTTGTCAAAATTTAATGCTTCATTTTTCGAGGCCAAAAACATAAAATCTAAAAATTGATAAAGAAAAAGTTAATGAAAAAACTTCAAGATATTTAAAAGTTTAAAATTTCCTAAACAGCCAGGTGCTTACACTCTTGGGCCTTTGGAATAGAATTTTTATAAAGCTTTACATTTTTGTTCTTTTAATTTTCATCCTAGCTCCAATAATTATTCTTTAAATAAATGGCGTTTAAGAAGACAGATGTTTTTATTCTCAATGGATCTCATAATTTATTACTGAGAAATGAATATTTAAATTAATTTATAGCGATTTAAGAAAATAAAGTTTTTTAATAATTTTCAACTTGAGTATCTTTATTAGTACAATCTTCTTCTGGCTTGACCACATAGAAAAATTAATTAATGCCAAGATTTCGCATATCTTGTGATGACTTCTTCAGGGCCGAAAGTAGATGAGTCCTGAAAGTGGAATTGAGTATTTTTTTTTTCTTGTCACTTCACTGTTTTCTATGCAAAGCTAATTTTGACATGTATAAGTAAACATATGTTTAAAACAATTCTGATCATATACCTACAGAACTTTATTTAAATGTTTCACCTTTAAGAATTATGCCATTTCTTTTCAAAAAAAATTATGTGGTTATGAACAGATTTTCACAAACTCTTAGAATTAATTTTGCAAATTAAACTAAATATTTTTCCAGAATAATATATCTTCTAAGCCTATTAACAGGTTAAAATGAAGTTAAAAAAATTTTCAGCTCTTTAGTAGACCTGATTTCATCCAAGCTTGAATAAATATGAACATCTGAATAGTGCCAAATTGTATCCCCCTTCCTTTAAAAAATGAACTGTTTTAATCAATGGGAAAAAGTTAAAACCATAAACCTCTACTCTCAATATTGTGTGGCATTTCAAAATCAGTAAATTTAGTCCAAAAATCTTATAAAAAAAAACATTGTTTGTCTGCTGTGCAACATTCTTTATTATTTTTCTTATAAATTGTATAAGCAATGTTTGTACCGATAAAGTACTTAATTTCTCTGTAAGTAAGTTACAGTGAGGGTTAAAGATTTTAAATCAGGTTCAACCTACTGATCCAGTTTTGTACAGATTTGACTAATACATTAAAATATAAATTTTTATTCTATTAGTTTCAGTTGTATCTCCTTCAGTTCTACCTTAAATAAATTATTTTCGTTGTCAAGAATCTTTCTAAATGTAATGTTGGTAGATTCATAACTATTGTATTCTTGTAAAAGTGAATAAACTGCTCTTGATTAAATTTGTGACTTATTTTGTTACTATGGCCAAAAAATATATTAAATACTAGCTTGGTCCAAGGGAGTTATATTAAGGTTTAAAAAGTATAAAGTTCCTATAATTGGGAAACAGTTAAAACCTGCTGTCCATAGGGTTTCCCCATCAAAACATTTGTTGAAAACTACATTTTTTCTTATCAGTTTTCATTGTATCTCCATTATTTATTTTTCAAATAGATATTTTTAAATTCTCTTTCTTCTTGAAGTTTATTCAGATCTTTTAATAGTTATAGTTAGTCAATTCTCAAAACTCATCAGTGAATTGGGTTTTATGTTCCATTAACACTACCTATATTAAAAGTTTGTTAATTTTACAAACCAGAATTGGTAGGGGTTTGAATTTATTTTCTTTTAATTTTAAATTTCCACATTTTTTTTAATGAAACATTGAATGAACATTAGTTTTCTAAAAGTTTTAGAAAAAAGAATTGTATCATTTTTATTTTTACCTTTTTATTTCTCTCTATATGTATGGATTATCAAAAATAGTAATGGATAATCTAAAATATTTATTATTTTGTTTCTGAAGATAATTTTCTTTGTGCAAATTTTAAAATGAGTAGTATCTTATATATAAGTACTATATATATATATATATATATATATATATATANATTCAAACAATGTGAAAATCATAAATATTTGTTACAAAAATATACATATATATATTTTTTTTTTTTTGTCCCTAGAGTAATTGATGTAGGATCAGAATGGCGTACTTTCAGCAATGAGAAAAATGGTGTAGACCCCTCTCGTGTTGGTGGACCTGAGAATCCTCTCCTGAATGGCTCAGATCTCTCGACTATGATTGGCCCAGGCCGGGGAGATGCTTCATTTGATGACTTTGGAATTTCTAAATATCAAAATAGAAGAACTGTAAGTTTGAAAACTAATTGAATTGAATATATTTATAAAATTATGCTTTAAATCTGGTAGAAATAAAGCCAGATTAAAAGCGTTATTTTTCTTATAACCAAAAAAACCATAAAATGAGACCACATCCTTAAAATTTGAAAACTCAGAGAAAAACCTCTATTTTAAACCTCTATAATAATTTTGTTATGAAGTTAAAATAAAAAATAAAACAGGAGTTTCATTGCACTACGCAAAATATTACATGTTGAAAACAATTTTAATACTTAAAATCTGTTTTTATAATATATAATAAATTTTGAATAAAAAATTAATACATTTTTATTTCCATTTTGTTTTATCTTATAAAGTAAATATTGACCATTCAGTGGTTCAGTTAATTAATTACGTTAGTAAATTAATACTTTAGATATGATAAATTTAATGCTTCATCCTCTCTCTCTCTCTCTCACTCTCTAGGAGAACTAAGTTACTAGTTGGGGGGCTTGGGCAATAAAATGTATGAAAATACTATGAAGTTTTTCCTAGATTTGTCTTAAGCAGTTTTATATTTGTTTTAATGAATGTAGAGAAAGGCCTTGCATAATTTTTCTTTTTTTTTTTTTAAGTAATTCAATTTGAGCATTATTGTTTCAGATGAGCAGTTCTGACCGAGCTTTAATCAATGCTTTCAAAGAGATCAACAGTATGGCAGATCGTATTAATTTACCGAAGACAATTGTAGACAGGGCAAACAACTTATTCAAGCAAGTCCACGATGGAAAGAACCTTAAAGGTCGAGCGAATGATGCTATTGCATCTGCCTGTTTATACATAGCCTGTCGTCAGGAAGGTGTTCCCCGAACTTTCAAGGTGGGTTTTTTTCTTCTTTTTTTTCTCATAGTTACAAAATAATTTAATGCAAAACTAATAGTTTATCATTTTATCTTCAGGAAATTTGTGCTGTGAGTAAAATAAGTAAAAAAGAAATTGGAAGGTGTTTCAAGCTCATCTTAAAAGCCCTGGAGACAAGTGTGGAACTCATTACGACTGGAGACTTCATGTCAAGATTCTGTTCCAATCTTGGTACTTATAATATTTTTACTACTTTTGAAACATTAATATATAACCAGTTTCTATCGATTTCATTTATCTTTGTTATAAACTAGGTATTTAGCATCGAATAACTCTTTCATATAAATTTTTAGACACTCCCAGATATTCTGTAAACTTGAAATTCAGTTTGATAATAGATCCCCGTATTTCAGTTTGAAAAATTCTCAAAATATTGATTTTGCCATCTTAATCTCACTTAATTAGGAGCTTATGATTTTGCTAATTTAGAGACAGCAGATTTCCAGCTGTATGACATTCCTATTGAAAGACAGACTTTACCACAGCCTATATTCTGTAACTATTTCATTTTTCTCTACTGATCATACTTAATAGACATTAAAAATATACAAATGTACACTCAATTACTCAATACACAATTGTGAGTATGTGTGTATTTCTTTTTTACATCCTTTAACATCCACTATCATAAAGCAAACCAAATTTGTTATTTTATCATACTATTAACTGGTGGATGAATTGTTAGTGGCTAAAATCAATTAACTATGTGTGAGGGAGGACTTTAAGGAAGATCAAAATTGAAGATTGTTTATACCTTTTTTATTATTAGTATTACAAAAAAGTTTAAAATTTAAATTTTCTAACATTTATTTTTAAAGCAAATATCAAGGAAAATATTTAATAATGCTTCATTTCAAATATTACTGATTCCCTAACCTTCTCTAATTAATTTCCAACCTTACTTAACCTCATCCGAAATTGCAATCCAAACCGATTTTTGAGGCTACTATCCTTTTTGAAATTGGAACAACTTCAAGAAGTTGCAGATTAATAGAGATTTAGCTTTCCTAATTATTAAGTACTTCAAACCAATTTAATTTCAAGGTAGAAAAGTAAGGCTGAATTCATAGGAGTGAATGTATGTACCACTTTGTTCATGAATAAGCTAAATATTTTAGGAATTTAAAATTGTGACATCTTTTATTAATAATACAAAATTTCAATAATATTTTATATTATTATAATTTTCAGAAGAAAGAACTTTTCTGAAAATCAGTCTCAACTGATCACCAGTTGAAACTAATTTTTGCCATATTTATAGTGGGAGGTTTTTGGTTATTTTATTTTTATTTGTCATCAGTGTTGAGGTTATGCATTATTTTCACTTTTATAGTCCATAAAAAAAAAAAACTGTGTACGAGAAAACTACTGGTCATTATTCAAAAATTCTTAAAATGTATTTGTAGATTTATTAAGTGAATGTCACTTCCCCAATAGTCATCGAATTTATATTTTATTTTTGCATTGAATTTTTGTTGATACTTTTTTCAATTTAAGACCAAATTAGGCTCTTCACATATGAAAAAATAATTATGTTCTGTTTTCTTGCTTCTTGTATTAAAAAAAAAACTCAGTTTAAATCTAGTTTTGAAATAATTACACTTTTATTCCCTAAGCATAATTTCTTGTTTTTTCATTTTAAAATAAGGAAGTAATATGTGGCTATCTTTACACTGTATCATATTCTCATGACTAACCAAATTTGAATCTCCTTAGTGAGTTGTTCTAAAAGTAAAAACAATTTGAATTGATTGATTGTAGGAGGCCTTCATGTCATATTAAAAGTATCATTGGGCTACTGAAGACATCCTAAGCAGTCTAAATTTTAAAAAAGTTTGTGACGCAGGACTTAATAATTCTTTGCCTAAAGTGAGCACTCACTATAAAGTGGGTCAGGTAGTAGAGCTCAGGGCTTTAGCAAGAGGTCCTGGATTCAATCTCATAAGTTTTCATGATTTTCTATCCTTCTTTTTCTCAAAAATTGCTTTTTAATAGTATTGTGATATTCCAGTAGAGATTATGGTTTAATAAAATGAATGACTTACCTGTTTCTCTAGGTTACTGTCATGGAGAAATAAGCGTCAGTGAACATTGATTCTCATTAAATCTGCATTAATAAATATGAAATATTGTATTTTAGTAAAACCAACTTTCTAAAAGTACTATATATTCAGTAAGAAAACTATTAATGCAAATTTATTTTTATGAAAAGATGAAAATTTTCTCTTAATTATCTGACTGGGATATGTTTCATTCCACTTAATACTCCTTTTAATTATATTATACTGATAAAAGTAGTTCAGTTATATTTGATTTGTTTGTTTTCATTTTTTTTATTTATAAATTATTAATATTTGAAGGGTTGCCAATCATGGTCCAACGAGCTGCTACTCACATAGCAAGAAAAGCTGTTGAAATGGATATTGTTGCCGGCAGATCTCCAATTTCTGTTGCAGCTGCTGCCATTTATATGGCTTCACAGGTTGGTTTATATATATTTTTTCTCAATTATACTTATATGGGACATGTGGCTATATATCTTCTTTCATAATTTAATAAGCATGACAAGATGTCAGAATGAGCATATCACATTACACTCAATTGATAATTTCTGTATTCATCTTTAAAAAATATTCGGCGAATTTTTGTGAATGGAAGATGAATGATGATTGCTCATTATTTGATATTGACTTATGTTTTAACATAATTATTATATCATATGAAAAATGTGAAATAATTATTATTACGATGTTATTATATTATAATGATTATGGCATTAGAAAAAAAGTGTGTAAATCGCTTAGAAATTTTAATTTTGAATTCTGTTTTTGTTGGGTAGCCTGTGACTTCAATGTTTGGAAGCTGAAATTTTTATGGTGAATAGACTGACTATTAAAAGTACTTTTTTTTTTTTTTTTTTTTTTTTTTTTTACATACTCGGTCAAATGCATTTTAAGGCCAAAAATATGTTTTGTCAGCTTTCATGATGTAGCTAACAGTCTCAAAGAGTCCATTCTTAGAACCTATAATTTATAAGGGGGATATACTGGAATTCAAATTTAGAAAAGAAAAGGTGTATAAGTGGGCTGGTTACAATGGGTAGCTGGAAATCACACCATACCCTTTTAGTTTGAACTTTGGTGTATGGTTATCTATTTATTAGGTGTATGGTTTATTTATTAGTACTATCATAAATTCATAATTATTGTGCATAAATAAATGGTTTTCAGGCTTCAGAGGATAAGAGAAGTCAGAAGGAGATTGGGGACATAGCTGGTGTTGCTGACGTCACTATCCGCCACTCTTACAAGCTTATGTACCCACATGCTGCCAAACTATTCCCTGATGTGTTTGTCTTCACCACCCCCATTGACCAACTTCCTGTTATGTAAAGTGCAGGGAAGATAGTGGAGGAGTGCATTTTGTGGGTATAGGACAATTTGTGTAATGGACAGTTCATCTAAGGAATAATTTGTCAAATTCAAATTCATCTGAAAGACATTTTCTGTAAATGGCTTGTTTTGGACATGCACTATTTTGACCAAGCAATGTTTTGGACAAGCTTTTTTATTGTGTACTCTTTTGTTTAATTTGTATTTTATTTTAATTTATACTAATTTTCTTATATATACTAATTTTGAAACAGAATAAATTGAATTTTTTTAATAAAAAAAATTGCTTAAAAAATTAAATTTTTACATAAAAAAGTTATGTAAAAAANTTTATATTTTAAAAATAATTATTTTTGCTTTGTGTGTATCAGATCTGTTTAAATTCTGCTGATGACTTTATACATTGGATTTTCTTATAGATATTAAAATGTTATAGCTCTTGTGAAGCTACAAGTATTAGCATACAATTGTTTTTCAGAAATGGCCACCTTCTATAAACTGTTTTTTGACAGTAAAAAGCTGATAAACATCCTTTGAAAACGATTAGTAATAGGGGGTAAGAAAAGTAATCTGATAAAAGGAAAGTATTTAACTAAGAAAAAAAAAATAAGTTCTCAAAAATCTTGATACTGATAACCTCATATAATGTTCTGGCCTGATCTTTTTTAATCTGTTTATTTCTAAAAGTTTTCTCAGCTTTATTTTATGAAAACCAAATATATATTTTTGAAGGAAATTTAGATTTGCCATGGAAACTCATTGGGAAGGTCAACTCTTGCGTCTCACTTTATCAATATAGGCCATAGATAGATCTGCCCCCCTCTAATTTTAATTTATTATCCTTTTGAACTTTTATAAATTTTTATAGTATTGAAGAAACCCACCAAGTTTAAAGAATTCACTAATGTTTGAATTAATGACAAACATTGTTAGTTTGGAATACCTTAAGATTATGATATTCAATATCTTCTTTATTATCAGATGTAAATAACAGAACTCTACAATATGGTGTTTCTATACCAATTTGTTAATCTTTACATGCAAAATAATATATATCTGATTTTCTGTAAATAATACCCACTAAAGTCATTTTCTGTTTTTTGCTTGAATTATTCAAGAAAAACTGCTATATTTATTATTATTCATGATCACAATGATGGTATTGATAGTCCAGAGTGTTTCTCTCTCTTAATTTATTTTATTGAGTTAAAACTTGATACTTTTACAGCCACAGATTTAGTCAGAATTATTGGGCTCAAGAGAAAAATGTTGCTTTGAGTGTCATCCTTTCTCTACTCTGTAACGTTTTATAAAAGTAGGGGAACCCCTCTTTAACTGGATCATTCTAGAAAATAACAATTAAATTAGGATTTAAAATATGGGCACTTTTCTGGGGACATGTATGGCTTGACTCAAATCACGGCCGGTATAGTTGTTTGTTTTAGATGAATTTGAACTTGGGAAATTATCTAGCAGTGGCAGTATACTACACATGTATATAACAAATTTAAAAAGTAGTGTTATTAAATTATCAGTGCGTACTTAAATAGAAATCAATTCTAATCAATTCTTTTGTAAAGTTTTTATATATTATTAACCAAAAGTAAGTCATATTTTTTTTTAAATGTATGTTTTGTCTGTATCGTCTTTAACTTGGCCAAGTTATTGTCCACTTCAACAGTCATGAGTTAGATATAAAGCTTAGACATTATTTATTTCTCTTCTGTACAATCTTTTAGTTCTCAACTGAGTACTTCTACAATTGTACTATTACACCCTTTGAAATCCATTGATCCTTATTCTCTTTCTGGCCTATTATTGTAGAGAATTGTCTTATCTAATGGATTATAATAAGAATGAACTTATTTGATCTTAGGTATATTTATGTTGCATTATTTTATTTTTTAATTTCTATGCTATTTAGGAATAATAAATTCTAATATTAATAAATGCATAGTAAAATAAGTTTTGTTTATTTTAATTTCACCTAAAAATAATATATTTTTCCAAATACATTTGCTCACTTTAAACTAATTGAGTTAAAGTTAACCTTTTTAAAGTATTCAAGTGTTTAATAGGACCCGGAAATTTCATAAAGACCATAAAAATATCATTATTACCAAAGTCGATAAAGGAAATAAAAGGGTCATTATGGACAGAAATGAGTATAATAACAAAATGCTCAATTTACTTTCAGACAAAACCACATACACACCCACCCACAACAACAAAGACCCTACACCAGCACTCATTAAAAAATTCAATAACCAGATTAGAAAACTACATGATGCAACACACATAGACAAATACAAATAGTATAACCTTATTTCTTATAATTCTCTAGCACCTAGATGTTACAGCCTTCCCAAAATCCACAAACCAGATAATCCCCTCCGCCCCATTGTCTCCAATATAAACTCTCCTGCATCTAAGCTCAGCAAATTTTTCCTTCCATCCTTACAAATTCTTAGCCGACAAAACCATTATGACATTAAAAATTATTTGACCTTAAAACACAGCTGGAATCTTTAATTATACCTAAAGGATACATTCTTTGCTTCTTAGACGCCGAATCCCTCTTCACTAATATACCTATAGACAAAGCCCTCCAAATTATTGATAAACATTGGAATACAATCCGAGACCATACTACACTATCCCCGTCGGCTTACCTTGAGTCCCTTCCCCTTTGTTGTACGTCCGGCTATCTCCTTTACCAAGGTAAATACTACAACCAGATTAACGGTCTGGCTATGGGAAATAACCTTGCTCTCGACATTTCAAACATCACCCTTAACGACCTCCTAGACTCTATCCTTCCCCCCTTTCACAACGACATTTTCTTCCTTAAAAAATATGTTGGCGACCTCTTCCTCGTTATCAATCCAGAAAAAATCCCACAGATCCTTACTGCATTTAACTCATACCATCCTCGTCTAAAATTTACCATTGAAATGGAATCTGATTATAACTCCCCTTCCTTGACACCCTTATTATCCGTAACACTAATGGCTCTACCTCCACTGACTGGTCTACCAAGCACACATACTAAGATCTTCTTCTCCACTTCAACTCATCTCAGCCTCATCATCAAAAAATTAATGTGGCCAAAAACCTCATCTACAGATCACTCACACTCTCTGACAAGATATTCTACAGCAAAAATATTAAACGTGTAACTGACATCCTCCAGTCCAATGGTTTTCCTACTCATACCATTAAAAAACTTGTAATATAATTTTTTATTTCCACTTCTCCAACTATCCCCCTCCCCCCAAAAAACGACCTTGTTTTCTGTTCTCTTCCTTATATTCCAAAACATTCTGAAAATATTAAGAAATCTCTCAGAAAAACTTTCCCTAACCTTAAGCTTTCTTTTTCCACCAACAACAAATTAAAATCTATTTACACCATCCTCAAAGACCCCATCCCCCTTCCTAAGAGAACTAATGTCGTCTACAAAATTCCCTGTTCCACACCTAATTGCCATGGTTCTTACATTGGGCAAACAAAAAACCCTATTTCCCGTAGAATCAATAACCATAAAAAAGACATAAAGAATAAACTTGTTTCCCTAACCCCTAATCCCTAAACATGTTTTTCATGAAGAACACTCATTTGACTTCGAGAGCATAACCATTCTTTCCACTGAACCCTATGAACACAAATGCCTTTTGTCTGAAACCGTTCACATTAATCTACAACACTTTCCAGTTAACAACAGAATGGACATAGAACAAATTTCCTCAACTTATTCAAACATTTTCAACATTCTAAAAACCATTAGCCCTCCTTCTCAATAAACCTGTCAAACATTTTTCCCAGTTCGAAAGTTACCTATTCCCGATAATACCCTTCCTTTTTTCTTTTGTCCTTTTTATTGCCCTCTTTTGAAACAGGCCGCTTTCTCTTTGTACCTCCCCCCCCCCACCCTTCTACCTCCCACTTTGTGTATCTGAAAAATTATATTTCCCCTCAGTCATGGACATGTGAACTTAGGGACAGGACGTCCTCTCTCGTCTTCATGATAGGTAGGTGTGACAAATTACTGTTTTAATGTTATTCAATTATTTTTCAATAAGTTGTTGTCTGCATGTTTTTTTTTTTAATTTTTAAATTCTCTTACATAGCTTTCTACATTCATACTTTTGATATCACTTTACATTATGGTAATTCTGTATTATATTATTGTCAATTATTATTGTATTCTTATGACATCGTATTTCTACAGCCCTGAAGATAGCTTACAATGAAAGCTGAAACGTTGACAGATAATCTTTTTAAAAAATACACTTTTTTTTAAATTTGTATTTTTTTTTTTTTTTTTTGATCTACCTTGACAGAACCCCAACTAAAATCATCTAATAATAATATCTACGGTCAAAAAAACTCTCCTTTTCATGGGTGATTCCCATTTGAGTCAAAGTTTACAAATTAAGAACTTACAGAATTCAGTCTACCAACTTTTATTATTCTTTGTCGTTAGTTAGTGGGTCAAAATATATCTGTTTTAATGATATATATATACGTATATATTCTTAAGCCAGGGATTTAAATAGCCTCTTGTAGACTCCATTTGCTATTTTAATGTCAACTCTCACCTTCCCTGGGTTGACTGCATTAATCTTCCCTCTTCTTTGGTATTCTCTTGTTCTTTGCCTTTTAACTGTTATGTTATCTTTTTCAGGCAGCCAAGTTATCTTTCAAGTTAGAGTTCTCAGACTTATTCTAAGTTCCTACAAGGGTAGCTGATTATTAGTTAGAAGAATTTTAGTTTTAGGAATTAGCCTATTAGTTATCATGCTCTAGTAACAACTCTTGGCATCAAGAACAAAGCTGTTTAATGGCCACACCTCCCTAAGTTCGGATACTTTAGCAGACTGATCAGGATGAGGTTAGAAATGCATGTGTATACATAAGATAAGCCATATCAATAATGAAGCTTTTTGCTTGCTCTTTCATGCTGCCTTGTTAGTTAATCCAGTGAACACAATGTCTCTTTTGGACCTATTCTTAATCCCGGGAATCGGACCTGGGTCTCCTACTAGTAGAAGAAATTGCTATTCAGTAGAGACGCCTCTTGTTGGTTCACTGGCCTCCAGGAAATATTTTCTTTCATGGACATTCTTGTTAGACGCACTAGCTTTGGAGAGAGATTTATCTTTACATTGCTCTATATACTCTATTATGTTGACTTGAATCATAGGCTTACAGGAAATCAACAAATATATGGTGGGATGCTATCTTGTTCTTTCTTAACTTTTCCTGAAGCATTCGAAGAGTAATATATAGGTCAGATGTGGATCTGCCTCTTTAAAGTACACATTGGTAAAAAAAGCAATCGTCTAACACAAGAAGGTGGGCATAAATAAATAAATGTCTTCTTCCACTCTGCCTGTAACCTCTCTCCTGTCCTGACTTCATCTTGAAGAAATATCACCAATTCATAACCACCATGTTTCAGCAACTCAGCAGGAATATTATCAATGCTTTATTATTCTTAAGCTTCATCAAAACTTCTTGAATCTTCTTCATATGGAGGGTCCACATGGTCCGCTTCCAATGCTTCATCCATGACTTTTTTTTGTTTCAAAAGTTTTCCTGGGGTCAGATTTAGGATGGTTTAGTGTTGGATTCGCAGTTCTGAGTAGGGGATTCATACAAGATTGTGTCTTATTTAAGAATGTTTGATTTAAACTTAGTTTCAGAATTCATTTTAGAATTATACGGAACTGTATTGTGTTAAGGTGAAAATAAAAACTAAACTAGGAATAAGGTATAACACCTGAATAAATTTGCCTAGATAGTTTATTATATTAACTACCTCTGGAACTCATTAAATAAAAACTTTTTTCAGAAGCATGGTTAACACAAACATAAAACTAAAAGCAAATATGGAGGAAAAGACTGAATTAGCTTATTAAGTTACTGTATGATTCTATAGAAAACTGTTAGGAAGATGGTGTTTTGAAATGGACAACTACTTTCCTGGAGCAACTAATGCTGTTTCTATTGAATGATTAGTAATATGAAGGCCAGCAGATAATTTTCATATTCAGTTAAAGTTGTCGATTTTTTTTATAACTGTTCAACCCCTGAGAAGATTAGGCATGTATTGCAAGGTTAAGCCGACAGATAGGAAATAGGCTAGACCTGGGTTTAAGGAGGTTACCCATTATATTATTCATTAATTCAGTTCCCCACTAGAGAAAGTTAAGAGAAAAAGTTAATATCTGGCTATCCATCTGCTGCACAGAGTGAAGAAATGTTATATACTAGTGAAGTGAGGAGGTTAGTCTGGTATTTCCCCAGGGATAGAGGAAGGATTGTGTGAAAGTAAAGGATGCACTTAATACCATATATGTAAGGATATTTAGATACATTAAAGTATTTTTGTTTAGGAATTATAACTAGCCAGGCTGATTCTTCAACATAGGAAGTGAATAGATAACTGTATTTCCATTAAAAAAAGTAAAAAAGATAGCACTAACTGAGGTAGTAGCTTTAGTTTCCTGTTCTAAACCTGGTAGCCCACACAATATTTTTTTTTTCACCTAATGAGGCAAGAATATGGTAGCACAAAGTACCTTCTTCAGGCAGATGTGATGTACTGAGAAATGCCCAGTGAACAATGGAACAAAGAGAATATATTTCTGCAGAATTCTCAAACACCTTTGCAAATTAATAAATTGAATAAATCTTTGTATTTTCCTTATTCCCCCTAATGAAATGTCAGTCACACAGATGCTTTGTAAAATAAGCAGATCTTTCGATCCATTAAGATGGACATAAATAAATAAGTGTAAATGATAAATTATATATATAT
>KZ808113.1:176084-216233 GCA_000696205.2 Oncopeltus fasciatus | reverse complement strand
ATATATATATATATAGTAGTTCTTCTGAAACTCAACACTCAATTTAAATATTTCCTCAATGATCAAATTATGTATTAAATAGAATCATACATTGAATCACAACTTAAATTACAAATCTATATCACATTACTCAACAAATATTTCAACAGAAGTGAGAAGTCAGTGACTATCATTTTTTTTTTCAGAATTCAGATAAGACAGAAAAACTTTACATTGAAAGACCTATATAGGCTGCCTGGGAAAACAAATGCAACTTTTTTCAGTTTGCATGAAGAAAGAAATTGCCAGTAACTTAAGTGATGAATCAGGTGAAACTTTAATTCAAAATTTTAAACAATTATTGCGAGGGAATAGAATAAAAAATCTATCTGTCCGGGCCCTTTTTATTTTATTACCTGGCATTAATTGTTTAAAATTTATGTGGGATAATACACCACAACTAAATTAATATTTTTAATTCAAAAGATTTTAACCTATAAAGTTGAGTTTTAATTACTTACTTTTAAATTTATATGCTGATGAAACTTGTCCAACGAATTCACAACTACGAACAACTTGAAAACATTCTCCATTGTCATCTGATTTTTCAACATATTTCACTTTCAAAATAATTCCATGAGTATCATGACGGTCACCACAAGCAGGCTTACAAAATACATCATTAGGCCGAAATCGAAGTTCAAGTCTACGATTTTTCTTGGCACATACCTAAGATAGAAATTAAAATTCTGTAGATAAACAAATGATCACATGAAAACTCAGAAAAAAAGTAAACTTTAAAATAAACCTTGGATATTTCCGACATTCCTCCGAGAGTATGAATGGCTTTTTCAACATTTTGAACTACACCAGGATACTCAATTAGAGTAAACATATTATTCAAATTAGACTTTTTCAATTCCATTTGAAGGAATTATAAAGTTATAAAACAAAAGAGTAAGGTTCCTTATGAATTTAAATAAGGGGAAAAGGATGGAAGAAGAATCTTGCAAGATAGAATATCGCTTACATAGAGTAAAATTGAGATTTCTTGTTACTCATTAAGCCACTCAGTCTAAAGAAAATAGCTAACCAGACAATAATCATTTTTGTTTCCAACTGAAGCAATAGGAAATTACAGTATAAAATAGCCTACAGGAAATAAATATAAATATAAGCTGTGAAAAACAAATTTTACAAATTACTGTTTATGACACTTGACTAAAGCACGCCTGTCGCATATAACCTGATTGAAACCTTCTTCACTGACAGCTTAGAGGTAGAGGTTTTTACTTTCCAAGGGATGGTTTCTGTTTTAAAAGTTTAACTAGGGGGAAATGAAAGGAAATGTTTCCGTGTTCTAAACCTAGCTTATTTTCAGTGTGACATGCTTTCACACTTGATTAACACACTCTAGAGTTAAGATTTCCCATAATAGATAATGCTCAAGCCAAGTATTTTAATAACTATGTGACGCCTGGATTTATGCAGTTAATTATCCTGCAATTTAAGAGGATACAGGTACTGTTGAATTATCTTTACTCATAGTAGTTAAAATTTTTATTATTTTATGTTCCAATATTAATTTGCAAGAACGATTTAGAACCACATTAGAATCTCTCTTTTTATAACGCAACAAATAAACTAATCGGGAAAACCACATTCTAAACAGCGTCTAAAATCCACCTGTACTGGTGACGTCACTAATACGTATCACGATGTCGTAGCGTTCAGCCGCGGCAGAACTATACCTGTCAACTATTATATTAATTCTGGCATTATTTACACAAGTAAGAGCAAGACGCTTACCTGAAATTATGTTTACGCCGTGTTGGATTCAGACTAGGCAGTCTGGTTCCTGATCCTCGAGTTATAGAGACGAAGACAAACACACAGTCGAAACCACACATATTCTTTGGGTTATTGGTTCAGGAAGCCCAACCTTTATTCTTTCTTAACCTGTATTACATTCTTATTTCCCGCCCAGGTCCCTCTAATTGTTATGTGTTGGCACCGTAAGGAGTACCTAAATAGGAGTAATTTATAGAGAGTTGTCGCACCCCTTTTACTGTAAGTTATAAATATATACCCATTTTACGACAAGCTATTATAAGCCCTCCAACGATACGATAGTCGTTGGTTTGTTGCAGGACTCAATTAATTAGAACAATGTGCGTTTCCCTGCCCCTATTTTCAATTATTGTCTTTTATCGACCTCAAAAATTACATCTATATCAAAAGTCATTCCGGAACAGTGATTCATATTGTAATTAACATTCTTCAAAAGAAAAAAAAAAAAAAAAAACCTTCCCTAAAGTATACAAAATGTAATGACTCATTCTCATAGCCATTTTGAACAATAAAACCAGTGTACTGAGTATTTTTGGACTAGCATAACATTTCAAATCCTTTTTTTGAACATAGTTTTTTAACAATTTTTTTTTTTCACATTTTGTTAATTTAAAAAAAATTGCTCCCCCCCCCCTATCAAAATGCGCCATCAATTTTTACAATTTAAAAAAGTCTTTAAATGTTCATAGCAAGGTAAAAAGGTGGGGGTGATAGATACCTGTTCAGAAGGAGTAACAGGTAGAGCTGTAGTTTGGTTTCTAATCCACTATAAGCCCTAAGTTGGGGTCATGACGTGAAAGACGTAACAGACTGGATCACTATAGAGTGCATACAAAAGGAGAGTTTTTTGACCGTAGATATTATTCTTAGATGATTTTAGTTGGGGTTCGGTCAAGAATAAAACCAGATTGATTTTGGCTTGACCGAACCCCAACTAAAATCATCTAAGTATAGAGTACATAGGTTTGTTGGCCGTATTTTATGTTAAATAGGCGCGCCCCTTGCGTTGTAGAACCAAACTAAAAGTCCCGCCATCAGGAGCCTGAGTTTAAAGAATATTTATCCATTTTTTTTTCAGCTGATTTCTCGGAGGAAAATCAAACAATTCACGCGGGTCAAATAATGACACATTTAAAAATTTCAACAGATTTTCATTAATTCTGCATCATAGAAGCTAAATATATGATCCCTTCAAATATTTATATAATTTTTAGTGCAAGGGAACAGAATAAAAAATCTAACTGTCCCAGCCAGGACTCGAACCTTTATCTAAATTTACGTGGGATTAAAGACCACAAATTAAATAATATTTATAAAATTCAAATATTTATATTTTTTATATGTATTTTCTTTGTAGTAAAGAATTACATTGGCTAAAATTGGTTACAAATGGTAAAAATTTCGGCCACGAAGATGGATCATTTCCGAAAGCGCTCGCCAACAGGACATAAGAAACCAATGAAAACGTATTACGGAAGGTATGATAATATATGACATCATGGTAAATGGTATGGCATGAGGTTTGTTCTAGACTGACCGGGAAGGTAATGGGTGGAGGGGGTGCACTCACAGCTCTCTCATTCCTTCCTCAATAAGCATATACGTCTACGTTTTAAAATTGCTGTTAACAGCTATTAAGTAAGTTTATTCGTTACTCAAATAACAAAGAAGAACGATAAAGAAGATTATTAATTTTGATCCCGGCCTGAAACCCTTCTTCCTCTTTTCCAATCACTACCAAAAATGGTAAAAAATAAATGAGAAATGGTTACAAACCTCCTCAATTCACACATTTATTTTAAATATAACATTTTCATGGTCTACGCCTCATCTTACAAATTGAGAAAATACTGGTACCGACACATATGTCTAAACAAAAGGCCTATTGTAATAATCCCTGCGAAGATATGTTTCGAGTTGGAAAAGGCGGAATTCTAATAAAAGTTAATTTCATTACATCAATTATTTTATTTGTTTCACAGATACTTTCTGCAGTAATATTGCATTAATTGTTTCAAAAATTGTATTGAGTGAAATGATCCTATATGGAGTTTTTTGGTTATAAGAAAGGTGAGAATGTACAAAAGGGGAGAATGTGTTACAGGTTTGTATTTTCAATTTCTGTTTTGCATGATATGTTTCTACATGTAATGTCGATGGTGAACTTCTTGTTGTAGAAGGAGTGTGTTAGATTTTTTTTTGTGGGTTTAGTGTTTAATATTTTTTTTAGTGGTTTTGAATGACATTTAGTCGAGAAACTCATTAAAACGCAATGGGCCTGTCAATAAGCCGCCTTTTTTAAAGACATATGTGACGGTTTGAGTCATTTCCTCAATTTGTACTCCGAAGAGAAAATTATATCACGTAAGTTACTATAATTTTATTAATGAATAATATATCGTGAAATGGTTATTATCGATTTTAAAATGCCGTAGAAAATAAAATATTATATAATACTTTGGAGTGATTCTTTATTTTTATTTTTTTATTTTTTTAACAAAAGATCATACAAATGATAATCTAACAAATAATCCCCTAAACCCTCTCTGGGCCGTGTTTACGTCAGAAGTAGTTTGACCAATGGAAAGGCAGGATTGGTTGAGCATAGAAGTCTAAAGCCCCCTAATCGAAATAAAATATTTCTTAGGATGGATGGGATTCTGCTTTGGGCGGAGTTATTTGCATTGTTATACTTTTTGTTAAGGTTGTTTTAGGGCGGTTTTTGTGTTCTTACTGTTACTCTATAAGTTGTTAATGGATGCTTTTTCAAAAAGGCATTATTTTATGGACAGATGAAGCTATATCACACCGTATGTTTAGTTTATCATGAAATAATCTAAACAAATATAGTGAGTCCGTTTACTTGGCTCATGGAGCCTTCATACATTTAGATAGTTTGCTTTGTTTTATTTTATATTTATATAACTTATCGTATTTAAATTTTTATTTTTCCGACTAAGTAAATTTTGTCTTATTTTCTGTATGTCACTTCCTTATATTCTCATTAACTTCCCCTAATTTAATGATTGGATTATAGTTAATTAGAGGTGTTAACAGTCTCTTTCTAAATTTAGATTCAATTTGAAAAGCATTGTATTTTAATGTTTTAAATTTCTTTCTTTTCAGGTTAATTGGTAATTACAATATTCTGACATGCCACGTACTAAAAGAAGAATTGCCACTGATATGGGTCCTGAAGAAGATGATAGACACTTCAGTAAAAGACTTAGAAATACTTCATCTAGGTTTGTGAACTGCCCAAAACTTGTTAATTTCAGATTTAAGTATTATAAGGCTCTGCAATTTTTTTTTTTTTTTTAATTGTATGATATAATAGCATTTATTGTCATTTGCCTAAGATATATGGAGTTTTTTTTATTTAGAAATTTGACTACTGGTTGAAGAAATGAGATTTTAGATGTTTTAAGGGCATCACACTTATGTATTTTTAAAATAATGGTATTTCTTTTTATTGCGACAATTTTCATTGATTAAACATGTCTACTACTTAAAACTTCAGTAAAAAAATGTTTGTTTATGAGGCACTTAAATTTTTCTTGGATTGAATAGGCATTTATTTTTGTAGAGATAGCTTTAATTTGATGATTCATTGAATTGACCTGTGTCTTTATATTTCTGTTTATGTGCTTAGGAATGATTTTCCTTAGTTTGGCTGGTTTTGAGTCCCAAAAGAAATAATTTAAGAATTTTCAGTTTGTAATACTGCTTTACTCAGTTCTGGCTCTGTAACATATTGATTGCTGTACATGTCATTTGCCTTTAGACTTAAATGAGTCTTTATTGTAATATTATTAAACACTCATATAATTAATTGTTAATATAAAATATAAGATTAATACTATTTGCTGTGACATAGTAGCTTTTTAAATTTTTTTTTTTTTTTTGAGGTTGGGTTTAGTCTTGTGTACCAATGAAGTTGGTATTCAACTTTAAAATATTTTTTAGCTTTACCATTAATTTAATCAATACAAGGGAATATTTTTGTAATGAAATACCTATTGTATAAATTGCTTCATCCTATGTAAATGATTTATCATTATTGTTACCAATGCATTTAATTGTTTTTCTAATGATTGTTAGACAATTAATGAGAGGGAATAGAATAAATCTATCTGTCCCAGCCAGGACTCGAACCTGGATCTCCTGCTTTCCTGGCATGAATGCTAACCTTTACACCAACGGGAAAGGCTTAAGTCTTAAAGGCATAAGGCAGTTCTCAAATTCATTTCAATAGAGTTACTGGAATAAATTTGAGATATAATGTAATAAAATAGTACTTTTAGACTTAAAAATATTTTTTTTCTTACTCCACATCTCAGTATTATATAAATGGAGCAACTTCCTTCTGTTAACAGAAGAAGGTTTCCACTTCCTAATAGAATCAATCATACTTCATCTTGTGATGGGATCTAATACTTTCCCTTTTATGGATTCCAGTTTCCTGGACTTCCAAAGCAGTTCTTGCTTAGTTAAACATTAAAGTTTTGACTTGTGACAAATACTAGCACAAGTTTTTTGCATTCGCACAACAGAATACCAATTTAGAAGCTCTTAGGGAGCAGGCTCTTTTGTTATAGGAATATGAGTGGGTTCAAATTTGTACCATGTCTAACTCCATTCAAGTGGTTGTAGTGTTTTTTCCATTCACCATTGAACCTGGACAAATAGCCTGAAGCTGTGTAGGTCTAACTGTTTGAGCTTTCAAAAAGGTAATGGAAGGATTTAAGCAATCATCTTTATCATACTGGCCTGTTTTTTGGGCTATTTAACCATACTGCTCTACTCCTGACTAACATGATTTCTTTTTCTCCAGAAAAAGGTGAAATCATGCTTTTATTTGGTAAAAGTCAACATTTTCTTGAGTCACTCTGGTGACATAAGAAACAGCATGATAGCTGTTATTCGTACAGAATTTACTTCAGACATAGTGCATTCTTGATGATCTATTAAGTTAGTGATATCACCCAATTATTTCAACAGCACTTAAATGGGTCTACTGGTAGGTACATGGTAAATCCAAACCAATGTGTTTAAACCTAGTACAGCTCATCAATCATTAGTATATATGTTGGGAATAAGAAATCACAAGTGCCAGGTTAAACTTTTAATTACATTTTTTACAAAATCCCTTAAAATCAGTTCCAAATTCCCATTTGATAATGTAGCCTAAAAATTAATGAGGAATTGATTTTTCTCAACCAAGAAAAAAAGTGTGTAAACACAATTGTGTGAATTCCAAATTTCTCCTAATTTAGCTTCAAGAGTTTAAATAAATTTAAACTGTTCCATAATGTGTTGATGGAGCCCTCAAGAGTAGATTCAATTTTATCCCTTTAAAATTTATGGTAACAAGCTAAAGTCAAGTTAAAAAATGTTGAATTATATTTGGTAGATATTGTGATATTTGTTAGAAAAATTGATTTATGATTTACATTACTGTTTGTTATTGCCTCATTTTTAAATTTTTGAAACACAAATTGTACACATGCTAAGGAACTAGGTAAAATGAATAAGTATAAGCCATAGTGGCATGAAATTATTTGTAATTCGTCATTTATATGCAATTTACAATCAAAATAGAGTCTGTATATATAGATACATGTAGCCTTTCTATTTTCAATAATCCTAAAAGAAATAGATTATGTATAATAGATTGTCCGTTAGTCATCAAGGAGGGTTATTTGGGAAATGTAAAGTAGAGGAAGCCAAAGTGTAGGGATTCGGATGACAAGGGAGATGGGAATGAAAAGATTAGTTACAGTTTTAAATGAGTAGAGAGACAAAAGGGATATTAAGGTCATGAAGTCTATGGTTAGTGAAATTGGGTAGAATTTTGAAATTTGGGGAGTCGAAGGTCCAACAGCCAAACCAAGTATGATACGCATTAAAATCTCCAACAATGAAGGTGCCAAGAAAGGACTTGAAGATATGGGAATTAAATAGTAAGAAGGACAGTAAACAGGGGAGAACTTGATAGAATGTTGACTTGGGGATTGAAGAGTGACTGGATGCCTGAGGACAGTCTACGACTTTAGGATTCGATTTGGGATTGGGGGTAATAGAGGATTCTATTAGGATGGCATTGATCCCATGAGAAGTGTCATCTGGATTACTCTTGTAATCTGCTAAACAGTGAATGTATATTAAGTGGGTTTCTTTCAGGAGAGGAATGTCTTAGTTTTGTTTGATCAGTATTTAATTAAATTTTAAATTTGTTTTTTGCATCTTAGAAGTCCGTTTTCTAAGGGTCTTAGGAGAATAAATAAAGGAATGAAATTTAATGTTTAGGATCAGGCTGGAGGGTATAGTAATTTAAACAAAGAAAGTTGAAAATATTTCTGATTTTTTAATATAGTAAACTTCTTTCTCTTACTTCCTTCTTAGTTTCTGTTGAAGTGAAGAGTTGTTATTTCTTCTTACAAAATGTATGATTATCAATTCCTCAAATCAACAGACAATTCATTAATTCCACACAAAGTTTTAGTTTTGCACTTTTCTTTCTTGTAGTTTTACTCTTGTTTCCGCAGTTTCCTCATCAAAGAAATGGTTTTCAAATTCAAAACAATTTGATGAGTTCAGGCTATGACTAGTTAGGGTCTGTCCGTAAGTACAAAAAGAAAAATATGAAATTTCTCCATTTTTATGTTTAAAAAATTGACTGTTGTGAAATCATTTGCAAGATTTGCTTTAATTATTAAGTTTTTTTTTTGTTTTTATTAGTGTGAAATTAATTTGAGTTAAAATAGAAACAAAGAAAACACTTAATTTCTTCTTTCATATTCTAGTATTGAATTATCAAACTTAACTTGATGAATCAATTTTATTATTTAATATTTGTTTTAATAATTATTATGATTATAGTATAGGTTTAATCCTGTCTAAATTTTTTTCCCCGTCCATTTGTAATTGCTGATATATAATGAATAAGATATAATTATGGTGTACTGCAGAGATATTGCAATTTTTTAAAATTATTTAAGAAAATCTAATTTAAGCTATAAAAACTGTTGTTTGTTATGTAGAGACTTAACCTAATTTAACTAATCTCTCAATATTATTTTTTGGGTTAAATGATCATCTCAACATTTCATTATTAAGAAAAAGAGTAAATTTATAATAAAAATTATTGATTTTTAAAAAACCATACGAGAGTAAAAAGCCACAATATCTAAGCCTTGAAAAATTGAAGAAAAATGCCTAATAATATCAACAACCATTGTATAAAATTAATTAGCTAAGACATGTATTTTTATTAATTTCGTTTATCCTCAATAATTTAAATTTATGAATGATTTTTTTTTTTAATCTTAATTATTTATAGTGTAAAAGTAATATTGATAATCATTTATAAAGACTTGTAAATTTGATTTCTCACCATTAATAACAATTTTAATTATTTGTAATTAGTGATGAATTCTGTCTTAATAATCTTTTTTTTTTTTAAATTAGAAAACAGCTAGTCAGCAAATAATTTGTTTTTAGTGTGGTAGCCTTGCCTTTGAGCCTCCTTGAAAAGGGTTGGCTGTGCTTCTTGGCATTTATACATTTAATCTAAAAATAATTTCATTTTTAAGCTTGAAACAGCAGAGTGCCATATGGTTTTTGTTTATGTCTACTTATTGATTTAATTGTGTTGTATGGATGACATTAGGTATTCCTGTTTGCCTTCTATTCGTTTATAATCTTCTCAGTCATTTCTATGCCTATTACAGCCTCTTTGAATTTGCTTATAGTGGGCGAAGGTATTCTAAATCTGAAGACACTTCATCATTCAGTCAAAAAAGATGTGTTTCGTGGTTCCGGGATTACACTTCATCTGATGATCCTGAAGTTCTTGGTAAGTGTCCTATCTAATTAAAGTAATTTATGTTATGTGTTAAAATTATTAATTATATTGAAATATATACAAATAATATGACTAGTAAAAGACATGTGAGATAAGATTTTAATTTATGATTTATTTATTATGATTTGATATTGTTACTTTTATTTTCTCTAATATTTCTTAAATCTAGATGCATGTAGGCCACAGTTCCTGAACAAAAAAAATGGAATAGAGTTGGAAAATGTTCTCAGGGAATATCTCTAGTGTTCACCAAATTTATTAATTCTCAGGAATTCCTTTTAATTTCATATTTACTAAATAATTAACTCTCATAAATAATTATTAATCTATATTCACTAAGTTTGATATTAGGTATTTAATTGCTTAAAAATTAAAATATATATTGTTTGCTTTTTGGTAGAGAAATAAAAATATGTCCATTTTATGTGTGATGTCGAATAATTGTTTATTTGAAAATACCAATAAAAAATAACAAATTGTAATGTAAAACAATATGTTAATGTCTAGTATCAAATTACTACAAAAAATAATTTTGTGAAAATTATGATTAATAGCTGCAAATGTATCTTAAATAGATCTGTGTTGTTAACTGTGGCCAATATTAGTTATAGCAAAAGAGTTCTAGTTAAAGCAGAAATAATCTACTAGTGAGATGACAGATAGTGTTAAGCTCTTTGGCAGTGTACTTGAATTGGTGTTGAGTTGCAGTCTCAATATGACACATTTATTTTTATTAAATAATACAATTTAAAATTTATTCATGAATAATAATTAGATATTAATAAAATAAATAACTATTTTGGATGATCAATATTTAAATTTCTTTAGTTCAGATTTTTAACTGAAATGTGCCTAATTTTATAAGAAAATCGATATTAACTTCCAAGTGTTAATATTACTTCAATTAGAACAAGATGAAGTGATGCTTATAATGACCTGCAATTTTATCCCATATAAAATCCCAAGATTGTCATAGTTCAACAAAACTTTACAAATTGGTGTATTACATTCATTGGGGTTCTGAATTTATAAAAAGTTTATAATTTATAATAAATTAAATTTGTAAAAGTAAATGTTATTTTTGAAAACTACCAAAATCATATGTTAGCCTGTTCATACTGTTATTAAGTTTAAATTAAATTTTGAAAGTGTTCTCAATGTACTATTAATAAAATGTCCTAAATATATCATTTTTATTAGTTCTTTTAAAAAGTTTTAATTTTTATATAGCATAATCTTTGTTAGAATATTAAATTATATGATTGAGAGAATAAATATTTGAATTGGAAAACTAATATTTGTGATACAATGCTGTGAATTAAGTTATAAGATTTTTAACAACTATCCTTGAAATTCTTTCAGCTATTATCAATTAATTTATAATATTTGTTACAATTTTATAAATAAACGTAGTCATTTATTTGTAGTATTTCAATTGCACATGAATTTTAAAGGAATTTCATGGCAAATATTGTGCTTTTAAAATGAAGTAAGGTAGGTAAGGGTGTCTTGTAGTCTAGTGATTTACCATTAGTGGGTTTTGTGTTAAACTATTACTTATTAAAATATGTGCATGAAAACCATTTTTAGATAATAAAAAATTGACACTTAAGAAAACAATTTTTCATACCAGACATATGGTAGTGTCAGTTGGTAAAAATACTTAGCAGTCATATAACTCACCATAATATAAGCTCAATTAGAACCAAAAAATCAAAGGACCAAAATTGAAGATTAAAAACCCCTAGATCTTGGTACTATCTCATTCTCTATAGGTCTTAAAGGCTAGAAATTGACTTTAAAATGTTTCAAAATCAGAGTGATATTAACCTCTATTCTCTTTAGGGAAATATGTCATGAGTAAATTCATGTTAAATGAATTTTAGTGCTGAAAGGTGAGGGTGATTTATAACATTACCTAGAAATTTCTCATTTAGATGTGGGTTACATACATCAGTTCCATGAAGACACAGGGAGAAGTCTACTCTCCTCAACACTTCTGATTTAAAGATTTAGATTATTTGCAAACTTATTCCTAAAATTAATTGGAATTTTTATTTAATATTTTGAAATAGTCACACTACTTTCATGTTCTATTATATAAACTAGTAAATATTTATGTACTGTAAATATATATTTACTGTACTGTTAATTTGTATTTAAATTTTAAAAGGAAAAACACCAAAAACCCAATTATTGTAATCAGGGGACCATGATAACAGTTTATTAATTCAGAACTCTTTTCTCCTAAAACTTTCAAAACTTTTATCACAAGAACCAACTCACAAGTGTATTTTCTTTTTTATAAATGTGCAATTAATAGGTACTTTAACCTTGAGGCTACAAACTTTGACAGTAAACTTTTAAAGAAACAAATGTTTGTGGGGAAGCTGATAAAAAAAATTTCAGATTTGTAACAGTTATCCTGCTGCTTCTCTACTACTACAGTTGTCACATATTGGCTATGTACTTTATGTATACTTACAATTAATATACTATAATGTTTATAGGAATTATTACCAGGTATAATTTATTAGGAGATATATTTTTTATTACCAGGTATATTACATGGTATAATATTGTCATACCTTCCATTGTCCGTCTTCATTGGTTTCTGCAAACCATCTGTTGGTGAGCGCTTTCGTACATTGTCCATCTTCTGGCCGAATACATGCACTGTCTGTATTCGGCCAGAAGATGGACAATGCCCGAAAGCGCTCGCCAACAGATGGTTTGCAGAAACCAATGAAGACAGACAATGGAAGGTATGACAGTTCTATATTCATTGGTGGTGGAAATAACCTTTTTGATTATTTACCTGGTATAATATTACCCACAGAGATAATTACCAGGTATAACCAAATAGAAGTCATAGTAGCAGTTAGTTTGGTTATCTACATCAAAATAGACCTATTTTCTTGGTGGTTTATGAAGAGAGGATTGTCAGGAATTGGGTATTAGAAGTTGAAAAATTAAAAATTAATTTGTTTTTATTTTTATTTTATTTATTTTTATTTTAGCCAATGTTTGTTTTGGCCGGAATTTCAGGCTTTCATCAGGGCTGAATATGAGAGAAAAAAACATACGAAAATAATATAGAAACATGCCTTGTCATAATCTAACAAATGCATTCATTTTTATTATAAATAAAAATATAAAAAACTGTGTGTAATCGACTATATAAAATGCATGAAACTGGATACTGAACCTATTGGGGAGAATAGGAGAGGGTATCCAATTTTCATGCATTTTATATAGTTGATTATACACAGTTTTTTTTATATTTTCACTTTATTCGTTTGTTAGATTATGACCTATAGACATGTTTTTTGTTGTTTTTTTTTTGTTGTTTTTTTTTTGTTTTTTTTTCTCTTATTCAGCCCATATGAAGACCTGAAATTCATGTCAAAACATTGGTTAAAAACTTTTTGTTTTCAAATTAGTTTTTAATTATTTAACTACCAAGACCCAGTTTCTCACAATCCTATCTTCATAGATCTATTTTTTATTTTTGTTTCTGTTAATTTTTCTTTTGAAGATTTATGCATTTCAAATTTATTGTAAATAATAATTTTGCACATCTTGGGATACACATACCATACAATTTGAGGGGGTTGAACAATTTTTGAATGGATTTGTAAATGTAAAAGTGGTTATTTAATAAAAAGAAAGTATAGCTTCAGATTATTAATATCGTTAAAAAAATGGGCCAACAAATATACACGACTGTTAACCAACTTTTGCAGTAACAAATGTTATTAATTGTAGGCTCGCTATTACTTTTTATGTTAATGAGCAAGTTACTGGCTTTTATTTGTAATGAGAGGGAGTTACTTTTAACGAATTTGAAAATGTATTGTATTTTAAAGTAAAAGGTGTAGGAAATAATGTTGTATGATTTTCACTTGTTCACATTCATGTTAAGTTTTGGTAACAAAGAAAAACAAAATGAAAAAAAACAAAAAAAAACTAAAAAATATCTAAAGTTGCAGTGCTTTGATGTGAATTAGGTTTGACCTTTTTTCCAAATTAAAAAAATTGTTACTTCTTTTTTTTCTGTTGTTGTTTCTTTAAAGGCCCTGAAGGAATGGAGAAATTTTGTGAGGACATTGGGGTTGAACCAGAAAATGTGGTTATGCTTGTCCTTGCCTGGAAAATGAATGCCAGACAAATGGGATTTTTTACTCTGCAGGAGTGGCTTAGAGGATTATCTGAAATTCAGTGAGTCCAATAATTTTTGTTTGAATTTTTTTATTTTAATTTGTCTTAAATTTTATTCCAGAGTTATCCACATTTATGGCTTGAATTAATGGAATTTTAAGGAAAATTATTTTAATTTATTCTATGTAAATTTTTAAATTGCTTATTTAATTTATTTTAAATTTGTTTTAAATTATTCTCCCCAATATTTAATTTGTTTATTTTAGCATAGAATGAAGCAGAAAAATATTCTTCTTTGAAGCTATTGGAGTAGTTTAGTATAAACTAAAACTGATTTCATTTAAACTTCTTGAATCATTTCATTTAATATTTAATTCAAAATAATTATAATCAAGGTGAGACATGACACAATAAAGAAATTGACTTACGTCAACTGCAAAATTTCATTTCCTTCAATCAGGGGTTAATTTAATTAAGCTTACTCTTATACAAAATTATTGTTTTAGCTTAATTATTTCCTTCTAAAATAATTATATTTATTTCATTTTTACCCCAAATGTTAACTAAAATTAATTTTATAGTTTTACTTTAATTTATTGGTAGCTATCATAAAAAGTTTTATAGTATGTTATGTTGTGTATTTTATTTTTTTTTCCAGGTGTGATACTATCACCAAAATTCAAAATAAATTAGATCATCTTCGAGCTCTTTTAAATGACCAGACATCTTTTAAAAGTATTTACCGATATGCGTATGACTTTGCAAGAGTAAGTGTTTTTCTTCTTTTGCTGTTTAAAAAATTATCTTTGCTAAATTTAACAGCAGTCAGCTCTATTTCAATGTTTTAGTTGGCCAGTGTGCGTTTCAGTGCACCAAACAATATAAATGCCTCAAAAAATTAGAAAAATGCCTCAGAATACATACTGAGACAATGGAAATGAAAAAAACCTTATATAAAAATTGCAGTTATGAGTGAAAACTTCATTTCTAAAAGTATTTACCATGAAAAAAATAATTGATTAATTTAATAAGTAAGATTGGAAACAAATTAATTATATCAAAAGAATATGAAATTTGGCATAAAAATGTAGTTTACTAATTTTTCAAATAATTGAACTCTTAAAATATTATTGCTTCATAAAAATATCTCTTTAAAGTTTTCAATAACACAAATTAACAGTATTTTATTATGTACTTCTATAAATAATTATAAGCTTTATCCATTGCTCATCATCCCTCTTTATTTCATCCATTCCTACCACTATTGGTTCATTATAGTAAAACAACAAAAACACACAAAACTTGTATCATGTATGTAAATAAACTCAAGCATACCCAAAATTTTACATTGGTCATTTTAGACCAGTAATATTTTTTCACAAAACAGATAACATTATTTAATGTGTTAAATGTATATATGTTTGTGTGTGTGTGTGCAAGCATGCGTGCCCATGTGTTTATATATTTTCCTTAAAATATAATTTCTACTTATTTGGTAGTGCTCAAGTTGGTATACAGGTAAGATAAAACAAAAATAAATCAATAAATTTGGTCTACTCACTCAAAATATACTCTCATCGTCGAATAGTGACTAAAAATATAATTCTTTCTGATTCGGTAAGTTCTAAATTTAAAATCTGTTGAAATATGCTCTCCAAAAATTTGAACTGATTGCAAATGATCTTTATCTTGGCAACATTGAAATATCTTTTATTTTTTCTTCAAAATATCTAAGGCTTTATTGCAAAAAATGGAAATAGTAAAATAATATCTGAGTTTAATTTATTAATATAAATTAATTTAGTCTTTGAAAACACTTATAATTAAGTAAAAAAAAAAGAAAGTAAATAAATTATTAAACCATCTAAGTTTGATAGTAACATAGTAAGTCTAGAAGTACTTTAGATTTCTACTACTCCCTACTCCTAGGTGGTTGTTAATATGTTATATATTAAAGTTAGATCTGGGAGTATAGACATACTCATGAATAGGTTCAAAGGAGTGCTCAGGCAGTTCCTCTGAATTAAATGGTACTCATTTTTTATGTTATATAGGTAGATCAATGAAGATTTAAAGACATTTTTTTTCAATTACATCATTATAACAACCTCTATAACTATGCTAAAAGGCAAATTTACATTAGGGGCACCAGGGTAGCTCATTGGATCCGTTCGGGGTCTCCCAAACCCTCTCAATGATAAATAAAAGCTTACCCTGAGCCATAGATGTTTAGAATGGAATGGCAACCAGTAGATAGCCCCTCCCTCAATGACCCCCAGTTGAAAGGGAGGTTAACAATTAAAGAAAAAATTTACTTCAGGGCTTGTTCTTTCAAATAAGCCATGTCTAAAAAAAAATTTTTTTTTTAAGCTACTCACAGCAGGTTCTTTTTGTGCTGTAGATTTTTTTTTTTTTTTTACATTAAGCATATTTCCTTGTTCCTGTCTATTTTGGCAGTTTAATGATAATGCAGACCAAAGAATTCTCTCATAATTCCATCAAAAGTGTGTATTAATGAATTTAATCTGGAACATATAATACATTTTTTGAAATATTAGTAGAATTAAATTATTTAATTTGGCTTAAGTAATAAATGTAATATTATTATTTCACAGGACAAAGATCAAAGGAGTATGGATATGGAAACTGCAAAAGCTATGTTGCAACTACTTTTAGGAAAGCATTGGAGCTTATTTAATCAGTTCAGCTCTTTTCTTGATCATTCAAAGTACAAAGTTATTAATAAGGATCAATGGTGCAATATTCTGGAATTTTCACGCACAATTAATATGGATCTTTCAAATTATGATGTTGATGGTGCTTGTAAGTAGTAACATTGATAAAATGAAATAGGCATTGTTTTATGGTATTATATTAAACTTACTAATAACTATTGAAAAATTTCTTATCTGGGTAAACCGATTTTTATTGTTACAATTGTAATTTTGTAGCTCCATTGTCAATTTACCAATTACTCCTTATCACATTAACTTGAAAAAAACAACATTAGATGTGGTAAACAATACCATATTATATAAGCTATTATTATTATTGTTTGGCTTAAACATGGGTTTATGTGGTCTTCCATTTTGCAGTAATGACAAATGAATTTAGCTCTTGCTTTTGGACAGTAATGCCTCTTGAGAATCCAACAATGTGCTACTTGTAGCTTTATCTCTTAATGCTTGTTCATGAGTATATAACTGACTTGTCAAGTTGTTAATAGTGCATTCACTTTCTGGCATCAGAAGCCAGCTTGATTTAAAAGAAAAATATTCCTGAAACAAAGTTTCTAATACTTATCTAATAAGAAGGATCTCAGGTAATGGTTTTAATTTATCGCCTTTTGTCATTTCAAAAATGAGATTGCTCCAAATATTCTTTAGTTTGAACAAATTTTTAGCCATGTCATCATGAAGGTCAAATTTATATGTAAAGAATTGCATGTTTTATTCTCCATTATGCCTTAATATAGTCTGTGCAGTACTAGTCAACATATCAAGCATAGGTAAACCCATGACATTAGTCAATGTTTCTTCAGTCATGTTCGTTGTTAATAACAGCAATGTTTTGAAATCAGCATTGTGAATAATTCTGTCTATCATACTCACATACTTTTTATGATGTTTTTTATCAGCATAAAGTTTGTCAGTTTTCTTTAACCCTCCAGAAATCGGCCCCTGATCAAAATACTCACACCACAAAGAAAAAAAGAATATATCATATTGTACATCTTAGGCGAAGGTTTTGATCTCTCTAATTGCACCTTTTAGCCTTCTCTCGCCACCTGAGGTGTTTGGCAATCATTAGAATCTGTCTGATTGTCGCCAGGGGAGATTTGCTACTTGGATTAGTTAAGTGTGAATCACTCACAGTTTGAGTTCTGGAAGAACTTCTTTTTTTTTTTTTTTCTCATCAATCGAGTTCTGGTGGAACTCTTTAAATAATTATTTCGAATAATGTTATTGTTGTATATGATGTTTAGAATAAATAAAAATGTTTTTTAGTTGAGAATATTTTATTTGCCAACATTTTTTTAGGGAAATAGATGATGTGGAAAAAATTCTCATGCCCGAGTAAGCATTTCACTCATTTTGACGCAGTTCTGGGTGGGGGTTAAATAACAGCAGCTTCACATTAGGTTAAGAATACTCCTCAAAAGGATTAAAAGTTTGTATCACCATTAAACCCAGTTAGCTTTGCCTTCTAACTGTCCAATTTTAACTCTGAAGTCCATTTCTTCTTTGAAAATATTTGACTTTAGACAA
Organism: Oncopeltus fasciatus; assembly: GCA_000696205.2. Classification (NCBI taxonomy): domain Eukaryota; kingdom Metazoa; phylum Arthropoda; class Insecta; order Hemiptera; family Lygaeidae; genus Oncopeltus; species Oncopeltus fasciatus. The sequence continues at coordinate 198,107 of KZ808113.1, read as the reverse complement.
AAATAAACAAACTATATATTTTTTTTCTTGTTAATATATTTTCATTCATTATTACCTATTACATTATATTAAAATAAAGATTTTGCCTTGATAGCAAAATAAAACAATTCTTCTCCTACCAGAAAAAAATAATTAGTGAAATATGGATTTAGATGAAGTAAACACTATTATTTTTTGGCCCAAACAAAACTTATAATGGGATCACTTAGCCAATATGTATGATCCCAAAAAATAAAAGAATAATAATAATTTTTTGCTATTGCTTATTTATTATAATTTATTTTCTAGGGCCAGTGATGTTGGACGAGTTTGTTGAATGGCTCAAAATGGGGAAAACAAATGACCACATTCGAAGCTGAGGATAATTGTCGTGACTTGGAGTCACTTTTTCCAATATCTCCAAAAGAATAAAAACAGCTTTGATTACCTGTCTTCACATAATTTTAATTTTAAGTTTGTGATGTTTATTTAAACGTGATTAATTATTAATAAAGTAATTTTTATATGCGTCTAATACTACTGCGCATGTTGTACATTACTTCCTAATAATTTAAAAACATATTTTTCTTTCTATCCAACTATATTAGATTATTGATATAACATAAAGCTATGTGTAATCAGTTCTATTTTTCATTAGTTAATTTATTTTGAAGATAATCAATGTGTAATCAGTTCTGCTGTTTCACTCAATTTTAAGAAACAGGTTCCTTCATTTCCTCTCCTTTCCTGATTTCCTATTATCACGATAGCTTCCTTTGAAAGTGGCAAAATCCTCTTGTTATTTGATATAATATTTGTTATTATAAAAAAAAAAAAAGTATCAGTTTTAAGTCCTCACAAATATATTAGTTCAGTACCAGGTTTTTACATTATGATTACTACTTGTCATATGGTTGCAATTTAAAGATTCCTTTTGGCCAGGTAATTATTATTTCCCTTTTTGACAAATACGTGTTTCACAAAAAATCTGATGGGTCTTTTAATAAATCTCTAATAAAATGAGTGAATGCTCTTATCTATTAGAAGTTTTAAACTGTTATGAGAATGGATGTAGTATTTATTGTATTCAACTTCCTACAAAATATAATTGTTATTGTTTCCATAAAAATAATTCTTAACATTTTCTGAAGATTATCATAATAATAAGCAGAATATAAATTGGTTTGTAAGAAAAAAGTATATTTAGGACCCAAAACTGATTTTTAGTTTTTAAAATTTATTATGCCGAAGACACTGTCTAAGATAAGACATTGTCCCTATAAAGACTGTGTATATTTGTTAACTTCAGAAATGTTTTTGGTTATAATTATATAATTTATTAGGTAGTTCATCACTCTTTTAATATCATTTAATGGAATATATTCACTTCTGTATTTTTAAAGCATTTAGAACTGATAACATGCTACTGTGTAATTTTTGAGGTTGGATACTTTTCCATTAGTTTAAAATTGTGCCTATACTAGAAACTTATGTTTAAATGTAAATATTTTTTGTGAACATGTTTTCTTTTTGTAAGTGTGTAGTTTATTTATTGTTTCTTATCAGTTTCTGTATTTATTTTTAGTAATGTCAGCTCTTGAAAATTCCCTTTATTTGTGTACATTATTTTAAAAATTCTTATATAATAATATATAATGGTGAAACTTCACACACAAACAATACACACACACACACACACACACACACACACACACACACACACACACACACACACTGATACATACATACATACAATACGCTAATGCGTGTATCATCTACTTTAGGCATTAGACAATTATTAGAGCATAACGTGTCTATATATTACAAAAATTTAATATCTTGTAAACATTAGACTTAGAAAAATTGAAAATAAATGAGTTACTTAGAGACACTAAGCAAAATGTGCACTTTGTTCATATATGCGTAATATGTATAATATATGTGATCTTACGGAACAACCATGTTTATCCATAGCTTTAAATGAATCATTAGGATAATTGCTTCTTTTTTAGTAGAGAAGTCTAATGGGTATTAAGAAACTCAATAACTCAGTCTTTCTGAGCTAAATAAATTACTTTTTCTTTTCTTTTATTTATATAAACTAAAATGTGTTTTTCAGTATATTTTCTCCTGTAAGGTTGTCATTTCTTAAGTATTGAAACTTGTTCCTCACCTCTTCCTCCTAGTCTAGTTGCATATTAAGACTCTTTGAATCATCACTGGAAAAAAAATTTGAAAAGTGTTAGCAATATAATTAAGGATCTTCATGCAAATACATTAAAATAGCCAGCAGTTAAATCTAAATATCATTATTATAGGTTTCTAAATATTTTTGCTTTATGAAGATATTTACTTTGTGAGAAATACTGCAAGATATTCTTAACAAATATTCCTAACTGTTCATTTTATGTATTTATTTTAATGTAAGTTATTATTTTAGCAGTTAATCTTATCCGAAATGTAGTTATGCATTTCAAGGAGGAAAAATCATAATCATAAAATTAATGTATTTTTATGTTATTTTCCTCAAGTTTTTTTAAATTTTGTGAACTATAATCACATACCATGTTAACAAAACAATATAAAGAGGAAAACCTAATACACAAATAAAATTAAAATTATTTTTTTCCTAAAATATTATCAAATCTAGTCTTTTACCACTTGTCGATTGCTTGTCTATAAATCTTCCATCATTATTTTAGGAGGAAATTTTTTTTGGCTCAATCAAATGTTTCTGCAAAGATGTCATGGTTTTTCCCCCGTAAAATGCTGTATGCAGTTTGTTTCCTTTGTAATGTCTTAATTTAATAATAGATTTTGAATTATAAATTTTCTTTTTCTTGTTATAATCTTTATCTAGTTTTCTGTATTTCATATTAGGGTCCTTTCATTCTTATAAAAAATGATAAGTAAATTCTTACTACCTAATGTGTGGTTTTGGTATTACTCTATAATAATTCCAATTAATCTATGTCTTTGAAAATAAATATAAATATTGATAAAAAGTAAAATTCCAAGATATTCGAGATATTCTTATTTTGATATATAAGGATAATAACATAAAGGTAGACAAAGGGACCTCTTTAAAGCTTTATTTATACTGATAGTTTTCTGTCTCACGTGACTCATTATTTTTTCAAATTTATTTTTATCTTTATTAGTTTGTTATCAGTGTAATCATCTACAAATTTTAGGTAATTCATCATTTTTTTTTTTTTTCACTTTAAAATTAATCCTGAAAAAAATTATTCTGTTATTTCAATGAATTTGTTTTTTGACCTCTTCTGTTTCTGTTTTATATATATTATTTAATATGCTGTATATTTATGTTTGTTTTTTTTTATTTATCCCAGTTCATTATTTAATGTATTTAACTAAATCTAAAGTTAACCACACATGCTTCATTTGAATGAGGATTATTCATTGGTTTTTGAGTGATAAGGAGGAGTTAACTGTGTGAGAAATAATTTCATTTGTGAGCAGTTAGGGATGACTATTATAATAAATTTTAGACAGAGTTAATTGCCCTATTACTGAAACAAGTTGACATACAAGAAATCTCTTTATTCTGTCTCACTTGTAATTTTTATATACTTTACCTATCAAGTACACATCGTCAAGGCAACACAACACTGTTTAACATAGAGATTTTAGTTTAAAATAATTTGCTTGATGATATTAGAATTAAATTTAATAGAAAATAAAAATAATAAATTTTTGTTTTAATTTGCAAGTTTCTTATTTCCATTAGACTTCTCAGAGCTTGACCAAAGTGTAGTTGAGGCTGCTTAGTTAAGAAGGAGCTCAAACACAGCAGCAGATACAAATTTGTGGCGTTCCTATAGCATTTAAAGACTGCTGCTTGTGATTCGGCTGCTTCTTATATTTTATGTATTTATAGCTAGGAAAGCAATTATGAATCAAAGCATCTGTAAGTATTGGTGTTTCAAAGAGCTGGTTTTAGGTACAGATAGCATTTACGAATCATCAGTTCTTTTATTTTTTATAATGAATTGTATACTTTAAAATATATTTGGTATACTGTCATCTGTCATGCACTATATAAGAGAATTATATTTTATTATATTTATAATTATTCTCTGTTTACTAGGTGTTGTAATGTCTGCATTACTTGTGGAATGAATTTTTTCATTGGTTGTGATGAGTAAAATATTGTTTTGTCTTTTTTTAAATATTTTTTGGAGAAAAATCAAACTGGAGCTTTGAAAATAAGGCTATCCAAATCATGACATAATGGATTCTGTATTCATGTTCAATGTTTCGAAAATAATGGCTGATTAAATTATATTATTTTGTGTACATTATTAAAGACTTTTTTTTTCCTTTTTTTTTTTTTTTTTTCTTTGCATTAGAAAGTTTTATATAACAATTATAGGACACATGTTTTTTGGGGTGAGTTAATAATTATATGTGAAATAAGAAATGTTAGTTGTAAGGTGTGATATTTAAACAGTTTAGCATCCATTTAAGTTTCCTACTGGAGTGAATGAAGTGTAATGATTTACAGGAGTTCATTAAAGTTTTTCTGGAAACATTAATCCCAACCTTAAATCAGTATTAAAGACCATTTAAGGCCTCTTATTGCTGTGTATACAGTTTTTTCCCACACAGTATATAAGAAAATATTTCAGGATTGGGTTTTTTAGCTCCTAGTTAACAAAATAAATTGTCTTAAACTCTACCATTTGGTTAGAGTAATGCAAAACACTGCTACTTATTTGATCCTTAAATTCTTTTGTTTTCATGGTTTGCATGTTGTATAAAAGGATTAGTATATGTTGTAATGGTAAATTAGTATACCATTGACCTAGTATGAAAATAGTCTATGCCAAATTGTATATAATAGAGACCAAAATTTAATGTTTAGGATATTTTTAACTCGTTAGTTTTGTTTTTAATTTCAAATCATTGTTAAAGGGAAGTGAACAAATTAAAAAAAAAAAAAAAAACATTCTTAAGGAACAAAAATATATAGAAGTTTCTAGCTTAATTTCTTAATTTTTGAAAAGTGGCATGAAGCATTGATATACTCCTAAGTTTTGCTAGTATTTGATATTTTTCTTTAGGGTGCCTCTTGAGATTATCCTCCTGAGTTTTAATGCTTAGTTTCCAATTCAGAATCTTTTAGAAATAGGTAAAATAAATATATTATATCTAGTTTTAATCCATTTTTTAGAGGTTAAATTGAAATTTGTTTTTGCAAATTGAGTGGTATTAATAACATAATCTCTATAGTACTTTATTGTTTTTAGTGCCAAGCACTTATGTTGAATTTAAGAAGGAAGGGAATTTAAATTAATTTTATCAACTCATAAATGTTTCTTATTAATGTCAGAATCATCATTTTCCCTCATACTTTCTCTACTTTGAATTCTATTTAAGAATTATTTAATAGATTTTGTGAAATTTTAATGGCAGTTGACTAAGTAAAATAAATATGACATTAATTCAGAATATATGAAAGCAAGAAAATTAATCAGTATGTTTTGTTGATTATGTTGCATTTCAAGTTACAGTTAATTTGTTTGTGACTTTTTGTATAATTAGAATAATTAACAATTTTTTTAAATTAGTATAGTTTCGATCTGATTAATTTATTAAAATTTTTATAAACTATATATTTTTAAGGGGAGCTGGGGTGATTTTAAATGAGCTTTTTTCTTTAAATTATTTTTATGGTTGAAAAACAGTAAATTTACTTTTAAGTCATATAAAATAGTCCTAAATGTCATTTATACTTTTAAAGAATTTACCAATTTTTTTACTCTTATGAAAAACATTTGAATTTTTTATTTCAGTTAGCTTTATTTGTAAATACCAAGCACCTTAAATCATTTATAATTTTATTTCCTCCATACACTTTGCTAGACCTCAGAGATCTTTATCTGGCTCATTTATATGTGCATCTTGAATTAGTAATTTTTATTTTGTTTTAAATAGGGTGATTGGAATACTGACCCCAACCAACTTGATGGGCCTCTTATTTTCTGTTTTTACTTTGTCTAAGGAAAAAAATATTCTATTATTTTGGTAGATAATGTAGTGTTTGCTAAAGCAACCCTAGGTTTCTCTCTTGAGGGTTCAATACTCGATCTGCTGCTAAGCACTATTGTCCTGTCTACATCACACTTATTATTTTGTACTTCCTTGGATTCTATTTTCATCATCTATGCTATTTGATCTAATTAAAAGTTTTAAATGAAGGATGTAAATAAATAAAGAGGAATGCCCTCACTGTTGTTGGTTCATATTATAGGCTGAAAATATTTTTAAATTGTCCTAGATGATCTATGCTTTGTTAATGGGATACTCAGTCCCAAAAGCACTCAGCATTTATAAGATGGATGGCACGCTTTAATGTCTTGATAAAAGCTTGCTCAAGGTGGGATTTGAACCCCATGTGCCAGGATTGTGAAACCTTTAATGGATTCCCAAGCCAAAATATTAGTTTTCTGATAAATCTAATCAATTAACTTATGAAGAATTTCTCTCTAACATAAAATAATGTTTTCTCAAGTGAATTTTGATAAATTATTTTCCTGATATTCAAATATATGCTTTGCCAGTAAAAGTAAATAGATTTTTAATAGGTTTAGCAAAAATTTACTGCAACATTTAGAGCATAGGTTGGCCTTTATATACATATAATTTGTTATAGAGAAAGATACCCCATATTTCAGTTTCTCAAGCATTATGTTACTAATCCAAACAGTTTTGAGGACATACTTAGAGGCATAACTGGAGAACTGATGCTTCTATCGCTAAGCAGATAGCACCACAACCTTCTTATTTTTAAAATTCTACTTTGCTCCCATAACAGTGTCCACTCCTTGCACTGTAATAATGACCTAAAAATTGAAATCATATTTTACATTGCTTTGTTTTTTTTCCTTCACAGGACAGAACTAATATATTCCTTACATGTAATAAATGTGTCAATATGGCAGAAAAAAGGGATTGAAATCCTTTTTTTTCAAATTGAACAAATTCTACCAGATATCCAGTTGATACAATAGAGATGCAACAATGAATATAAGTAAAATGATAATTCTCTAATTCTGATAATTCTATAATCTTTAGGGTAAGATTTTTGTCAACAAATATAAAAAAATTCCTAGGCATTCGAAGCCACTGTTGGAAAAACATTTACTGCCTAGGCAAAGTAAAATGTAAGATTACAGACTACCCCTTACTCTCTCCCAACAAAACACCCAGCCTTAAAAATACCTATAATATAGACACCACCTCTGTAAAGGCCCTTTCTAAATATCTATGCTAAAAATAAACCTCTAGCATAAGAAACATTCAAGACTAGAAATTTGATTCCATATAAATATTATATAGTAATCAAGAATAGGTGGAATAAAAAGTTTTTTCTTTAAAAAAAAACTAATAATTTAGATTAAATTCACTTAATTGGTGAGGAACTGTGGCACCTTTCATATAATGAATCGTTTCTAAGATGAAATATTTAGCAAGATGCCTTCAATTTGTTCTTTATAGATATTTCTTTGGAAACCTTACAAGGATATCTACATTCCATACACTCATAGAAGATACTACAGCTAACTGTGGCTCAGATACTTCAGGACCCTTAAAGCAGGATACACTATCCCACAAGAAGACATGGATTTGTGATGTGGAGGGCAACCTACGTGAGTTAGGAACTAACAACTGTAGAACTCTGGCTGCAGATAGATATGCTTGAAAAGAGTTGCCAAAGCTGACTCGTATGAGCCTTGAGAGTTGCCATGGCCAGTATTGGCCAAAATGTTGCATAAATATTTCACTTCCTTAATTTGTATCAGTAATTACTCTTAAGGAAAGTTCATTATTCAGGTATGAATACATAAACATCAATATTTTTAGTTTCTACTCCCTCCCTAGCAGGCTTTTATTGGGAAATAAAACTTATCAAATGTCATTAGTGAAAAGCACAGTATTGATGGTTCCTCTATCTATAACCCTAAGGGTTGAATTAAAAAAAAATTAATTTGTGTTAAAACTCATAGTAAATGCTCCAATTTTTTCGAACAAATAAATATATTACAAATGTGTGTACAGGCTCTAGCATACAAAATTTTTAAAATAAAGACCTCAAATTCATTATTTTTATTTGAGCTTCTTTTGTCTCCTTGGATGAGTTTGTTAATGTCTGAAATCTCTTAAAGCAAAGAGGGGGCTGGTAGGAAGACAAACTTTAAAAACATATGTAAAAAATCCTAATACTTTTTTTTAGGTAAATTAGGAATATTTTATTACTCATAGAAAAAAATGCTAATCAGGAGACAAATTTCAATCAAGTGTCCAGTTTCAGGTTCCTCCCAGGTAAAACTGAAACTAAAACTTCTTGTGAAGTGATATTGTTGATTAAAACAAATATGGAAATAAAAATAATCTAATATTTATATATTTTAATATCATATTGGATTCATAATTTTAATGCTAGTGTTAAATTCAGTTACTTTTAAGGATAATAAAGCCTAAAAGAGTATTTTATTACAATTTAGAGTTTTGTACCAATGTTCTGCATTTGAAAAATAAATACTTTAACTGTAACCTCTAAACTATGGTAATCGATCATAGGTAAATGTAAAATACTGAAAATAAAAGTTTTTGAAAGAGACAAAAATGTGTCATTTGCCTATGACCGATTACCACAGTTAAGAGGTCACAGTTACTAAAACAGTCATTAACAAACATGTAATCTAAATAGTATGGAAGTTCAAATCATGGACAATAATGTCCATAAATCTGAAAGTAACTAAAGCTGGCCCTGATGAAGGAAATAGAAGTTTCCTAAACATTGACAAAATATGTTAAGAGTTTTTTTAATTTACCTATGACGAATTACCACAGTTCAAAGGTTACAGTTAATAAAAATTAAACAAAAGTGTATCAGGTTTTGTTAAATGTTGGCTAGATTGAAAACAATTCTCAATCACACTTGAAATTAAAGGTATGCTTTCAATGATGTCAGACTTTTTTTGTGTGTATAGGTATTTAAAAACACATACCAAGTTGTACTGCTACAGCACATATATTATGTATTGTAGATATAGCTTGGAAGAAAAAACCATTGAATGGCTAAAATAATAGTCATTTTGTCTACTTAAGTTGGTAAGCTGATCATTTTTGAATGCATGTATTTCATACTTAAGGGTGTGGAATTTAACTATTTATGGATCTAAGAAGTATAGTAGAACATACAAATGTTAAATTTCGCTTAGATCTGAAAAAGATAAAGCTCATTTCTGCATAAATTTTAGTAAAATTACTATTTAGCTTCTAATTAACATTTTGTAGCAACAAATATATAATTTTCATATTCTAATTGACCATAAATTGGTTTTCTCTAAAATTTCTAAAAGAAAGACTTATAATGTTCACAATATATTTCTTTTTAAATTTAGACTATGGTGAAATTTTCTACCTTCTTTAATTGGTGCTATATGTTACAAATAAAATATTGAACAAAATAAGAGAACACCAGAATAATTTGTTTAATAATTTTATTTACTTTTACAGAAACAGTAAACTGAGACAAAACTAAAATATAAAAAAAAGTTAGTACTTACAATCCCAACTAGCCGTCATGACTGACACTTATTCCATATTCTGATGAATTTATTTGAGATTAAAATGACAAAAATTGATGGCAAATCAAAAAAAAAAAAAATCAAGAAGATGGACGTAAACCCATTTTTAGAGAACTTACCAGCTTATTTGGGACAATATAATGATACAGATTTATAAAGGTTATGAATAAAGGAAAATAATATGTCTTCATATTTTTATATTAAAATAAAGCAACTCCAAATTAGAAATATATTTTTTTTTTATTTATTCTAGTACCACAAATATAAGAAAACGTACATTTCTACAGCCAAGGTACATATTTAAATTTTCCTTTTATACAAAATAAGTACGAAAATGAATTTTTGTCATATACAGAGTATCACATTAATAAATTATACAAACTGTACACCATAATTAAAAGACTAATTTAAATATATCTATGTATTGCCTATTTTTCTTTGGATTCAAGAAAAAAAAATAGAAGAAAAATGAGTAATTGTAGCTCAAAATTACAAAATAAGAACACAAGTTAAGGTTCCTAAAATAAATCTTATATACAAATTTTTAGTTTGAGCCCATTTTGTTTTCCCCTAGCTGGTAATAGACGGAAATTCTCCGAGTCAAAAATTGGCAGGAACAACATATTCTGAAACTAAATAGAGATAATCATTCTGACCATTAATGCATAAGTTAAATGTTCAAGTAATTTAGAACAGTATGGATAATAAATTAAACTGCTCTTTAAGTGGCTTTAATTAAATACAATTTTCTATTCTTTCCTAATAATATTGAATATAAAAACATTATGAATCTCTAAAAGAAAAAAAATATTTTGCAATAGTTGTAAAATTAAACATGCAATTTAATCATTATAGTACAATCAATGTAGGATAATTTTCTTTAAGAAAAGCTAATTTATAAAACATTTATCCTACTTCAAAGAAATTAAAGTTCTTAATGAAAGAGAAAATTTCAAAAGAATGATAGAATGCCAACAACAGAAATTAGTAAAAAAAAAATGTATTTTCTCCATAAGCTAATGGGATTAGGAGTCTAAAAATATTCATATTTTCTAAAGAGCGATTATCAATAGAATATTATGCCAATAAATGTTAAGTTAACTATATGGATTTAAAAAAAAAATTAATTAATAGAAAGAACAATAACAAAGTAGAAACAAAAGATGTTGACAATCTATAACTCAAACAATATAAAATATTTTTTAATTAATATATAGGGTGTTAGAGAGAAAAAAAAGAGGGAAAACAAATTAACCAACAATTTTTAACAACTCCATGAGACAAATAAATACAGATACAATAAATTGTAATGAACACAATCATACTGAATATAATATATTGCTTAAAATTGTAATAATAACATAATATGAACTGATGAATCAGAAGAAGCAAGTCACCAAATTGGTTCTGAAAATATGGTCTAAGAAAGATTTACATACATTAATTTATATAGTTAAAGAAAGATATAATGTGAAAAAGCTCAAGTGATCTTGACAAATTTGATTAAGAATAAATTTATTTAAAATGTTTTGGAGTCGATAATAAAATGGCACAAATAAACCTGGCACCAAATATTATATCCAATTGGTTAATATTTAGGTTCAATCATGGAGCATGTTTGTGTTAATTACACTAAGCCACCTATACTACTTGACATAATGAAAGGAGGGTTTTCCAAGACTTGGAGATGTACAAGTTTTTTTAAGATAAAAATTAATACAATATGGAATATTACCATTAACGAGAACTCCCAAGTCAAATCATTGAAATCAAAATTTTTCAATAACAAATTGTTGTCAACAGAATTAACTCCCTCTATAAAATATTGACCATTTGTCTACAAAGGATTACAGATTGAGAGAGTGCACTCATACAAAAAAAAAAAAAAAAAAATGGTATATCTGCATGTATCAAATTAAAGTTCTTCTAAAAGTTCAGAAAAAAAAAAGCAAAGGCTTTTATTATTATTAACAATAAAATAAAATTAGTGAAAAATCAGACTATTAATTATAAGTGACAAACTGTATAATATCAATAAACTTCCACACTACAAGGTTATGGCAGTGTGGGGAAAAAATTAGCCACCTACCTCTGGTAATATATATTAATTCATACTTTTGCAAAGTTAGAGGATCCTCAATGATTCCAACCACAATAAATATTTCCCTATAACCAAAAGGGAAGCATATAAGAAAGTATGAATTAAAATTTAAATAGGGGACTTTGAATTTTACTTGTGCTCCTCCCCTCCCTGAGATTAATTTTGGTGTTTTTAAAAATAGTCTCATAAACATTATTATGAGAATATGTCTAGGGTTTTTAAACATTATTAGGCTATAGAAGTTAATTTTTGGACTGAGTTCTCATTAATGGGAAAGAATTGATAATTTTGCTTTCATAAATGTTATTTCATTATAGAATGAATGAACATGAATATTACACTGAGGTTAAAAGATGTTGTCTGCTAGTTTTTAGAGTTAATTGTGGTTGCAAAGAAAAGATACTTCAACATGAAGGTAGAATATTTTTGTTAAAAAATTTCCTGAAAAAATTTAATAGAAATGCAACATCTTTTGATACTTAGTTGAAATAATTCATTGTATTTTTGTAATTTATAAATACATCTCACATCAGGACACTATAAGATCAATGATAACAATTTTTTTCATCATCTCATATCAATGTTGTCTAGTCTGTTATCTGCCAAGTTTCAGTAGCGACTTCGTAGTAAATTTTAATTATAGCTACTAAATTGCCTAGCTCCATGCTAGCCATAACTAAAATGTTATAACAAATGTTAAATCTGAAATAATAATAATAAAAAAATATAATGATACAGATTTATAAAGGTTATGAATAAAGGAAAATAATATGTCTTCATATTTTTATATTAAAATAAAGCAACTCCAAATTAGAAATATATTTTTTTTTTATTTATTCTAGNAATGAGATATCTAGCGCGTCCTGGTAGCTCAACTGGTAAGTGCACCGGCTCGAATAGCAGGAGATCCAGGTTCGATTCCTGGCTGGGACAGATAGATTTTTTTATTCTATTCCCTCTCATTAATTGTTATTTTTGGGTGTCTTGGATATTCCATCAATTCATGGATACTTCTTTTTTTTTTCTGTGTTAGCCTCCCTTGCAACCACTAAGGGTCATTGGAGGGAGGGGCTATCTACAGGTTGCCACCCTATTTTAAACACCCATGGCTCAGGACAACCTTCTATATTATAAATAAAAGATTGACCTGGGCGGGATTTGAACCCGCGGTGTCAGGATTGCGAGACCCGTACGGATCACCTGAGCTATCCCGGCGCCCCACCCTAACCTTTAACACTCTTTTAAATATTTAAGATTTATTTACATAGGTAAACTTTTTAAAAGTCTAATTAGTGCTAATTCTAGAATAGCTTCTCATTATAATTGATTTTTTCAATAATATTGGAAAAATCATGAGTAAAATAGATGTTAAAGTTCAAGAAGTAACTTTATTAAAACTAACTTAAGAAATGCACCACAACTCTCCTTTCCCACTTCCCCCCCCCCCCCGCCAAATTTTTGTCCACCTACCCTCTTTGGCTACCCTTCCAACCACTCCACACAACTCTTTAATAATTAAATAAATTAAATGGCCCTCTGCTCTATTATTTTTTTTTTTAATAGGTGAGATTCCTGACACAATGAGGCAGCAGAAAAGAGTCATCTAGTCCAAGCTTAAGTAAAGGCTTTCTACAGTCATCCACACTTCAGTGAGAAAATTTTCATAATGCAGCTGCTTTCTTTGATCATATTAAAATTCTATCAACAAACATGATATTACTGAGATATGATTATAATTTGGGTGATCTTGAACCAACCCTGCTGGTAATAGTTCTCGTTCATCGAAAACTTTTGACAGTGGAAAATAGGTCACCATTTAGGGCTCTCACAAATTAAAGGTACTTCTCAATTTAAAAAAAATACTACCACCCAACTTCATTGACAAAAAGTCTAAGAGAGGGTGATAAATCAGACTGCTGAGGACTGTAGATGATCGGACCATTGTCAATGTACAATACAGAATTCGAAAAACATGAACCAAAGCCTTTGGTTAGCTTAAAGATGATATCCAGGAACAGTGTATTCTTATAATTTTTTGTAAGTAGTAAATTTTAGAGAAACGATTATTTTAACTGCTATTAGTAAACAAAACAGAAAATACATGCTTACTTTAAAGCAACCAAATAATATAAATTTCATAAATTATTACAAAAATTACAGGAATAGACTCCACAAACTTATGTTACCTGCAAAAAACAGATATTCCAGAGGAAATGTAGACAACTGCCAAGGATGACAGATGAAATTTTGGCAAATAATGAGTTCACAGGAAAAATTCAAAAATTTCTACAACTTTACAAAACCCTACTTCAGGTTTAGAACTTACCTACTGATTTCAGGTCATCACTGCAACTTTTAAACTAATTGTTAGTCCCCAATAATTGACCAAGTCGAGCAGAATAGATATTTAGGAATAATTATAGACTCAGAACTGAAGTGGAAGAAACAGATAGGCCACGCTGTATCGAATTGTATTTGCTTTCCAAACATTAAAGTAAATTATTTTTAAAGAAGAAATTAACATTATATACCATGCCAATATTGAATCTCTCTTAAGCTGTGGAATGGTAGCTTGGGAAGGAACTTGACCTTCAATGCAAGAACCTTTTATGTATATATATATATATATAACCCTTANAGGTTTAACAACATATATATAATTTAACACCTAAATAATTAACTGAATAATTATGTCTGTCATTTTTTTCTTCATGTGCTTTTGAACTTTTTTAATGGGGCCCTTGGTCTGCTTCATTCCCCACTAATAATTTATTTGAGAAATGTTTATTGTTATTATTATTTAAGTTATCAAAAAATTTACAGACAAACAAAAAGAAAGAATAAAAACATATTTTGATGATCTTTAGAACCAACCTTTCTTTGGTAAGGGAAAATAAGTCTATTAATATTGATTAAAATAAGAAATTTTTAAGAGATTCATACAGAATAGAGTAAAGTTACCCTATAAAAAATAGCCACTGCATTTTAACAGAAGAGACTTTTAAGAGTAATTCAGATTTATCCTTCACAAAAATATCAGGGAAGAGACCCTTTTGAAACAAATTTTTGAGTAGAGAAGGGTAGATCACTGGGTACAAATTGAGGCCCTTATGTAAGTTTACTCTGTCCAATGTGAATCTCCTGTTCAACTAAAATAAGTCATTACCTTCACTTTAAATAACCTCCTCAGATGAATAAACTTCAAATATGCTAGCCCCCAAAGAAGACAATTGCTCCATCACTACGAACTGTTCAATCCAAGGATCTGGAGAACCATTTTCCATAGGTCCCCTGTATAAGCCATGAAGAATGGGTACAAGCTTAGCAACTGGAACTGTGATGTCTGTTACATTAACAATTTTAACAGACGATTCGCCTGTTCCTCTAATTCCAGTACTTGTAGAAGGCAAACTTTCGGGAGGGACATAATATTCAGCAACTTTATCAACAGTATTTGAGAAAGCTCTTTTTAAAGAAGACTCAGCAACAGATATGATTTCATGATTATGCAATATTTCAATTGTTTCCCCTACAACACTTTTGAGAAGTTCAGTATCTGCTCCATTACCATTTCTATCCGGAACAAGATACTTCCCTAAATCTTTTAGTGGATTTTCATTTGAATCATTTAAGCTTGACTCAAAACGCCAAAGAATATTCTCAATATCTTGAAGAGTCAGCTTTTGTTTAAGAGGAATATTTTGTAGTATTAGCTTAGAATGTTTCTTCATAACTGAACACAAATTAGTGACACTTTTTTCTAAAAAATGCTGACATAGAGACAAATATTTCTCCTGTGAAGATGCACTTAATTTTTCAGAAGATTCACATACCATATAACCCCCAATAATACTTAATTGAACCCTAAGAAGAACAACTAACATCAACCCAGAATACAATAAAGAACATATCTGAGCAAACACAACAACTTTCAACTCATCCCACAATTTAACTCGACTTTCATCCCCATTTCTAATCTTTTGAAGGATTGCATCAGAATCTAATGCCTTAAACACTGTTTCCTTAAGAGTTTTGGATAATGAAAATATAGTCTGATTGCAAGTCCTCTCTGTACTTTTGAAGTGCTGTTCTTTTTTAGATTTCTTTAAAAACTCTAGGGCTTCTTTTTCTTGCCATTCCAAAATTTTCCTGTGAGCATAATTTATAGCTAATATCGTACCACCAATTAAAACACCACCGAAAGCTAGCTTTCTCTTATGTCTATATACAAAATTTCTGAAACGAGCAAACATTATATTATATGCACACTCCAATCATTGGATAAAACAGGAAACCCGTAGAGTAAAAAAAATAAGCATATTGGTACTTAATTCACAATAACAAAAACTATATCAGGCACTTATTATGCAGAGACTTCAAATGACTACACACTTTCATAAACTTCATCCTGCATCGTAAACAGCATAGATAAGACAGTGGCGCTAAATTTGAAACTGGTTTTGTGAATAATAAAAAAAATTTAAAGCAGAGATCAAAAGAAACACACACGGCTCTTTCTTGTTTCCATAAAAATATAAATAATAATAAAATCACGGCAAGAAATAATTAAAGCAAGATTATTTTAAACCGTTATACTTTTATAAATTATTAATACAAACTTTTAATCGATATGAAGGACATTAATAAGTCCAAAGAAGAACTTCCTAGTTGGCACTGCACTAAGTTTATAGAAAGGAACCAGTTTCATAACTCTGGAACAATCAATGGGAGGGTGAGTATGAATCATCTTAACAATATTCGAAATTTTTCCTCAGACATACTGTGCTGACTTGTATTATTTGTACTTCGGCTCATTCAGGAAGAAGAAAACCAAAGAAAGGTTAATAAGCAAAAAGTGTTCTAGAAACTCACAATTGTTTATACTTTTTATGTCAAACTCCTAATTAGTATATATGTTTATATTTTAAAAGATACTTCTTAACTTTAAAAAATCTGAAGTTTCTACTTGACATTGAAAAAGAGTGTTTTACAATGAATATTGCATAAGTCTGGTGTGGATTCCACTTTAGTAAAATCTCGGATATTTTCTGCTCTGAATTGATAAATACTTTGTGTATTTCTACTGTTCGTTGAAATATATTGTGGTTTCTTAAAATTAAAAGAGTCTGGTTAAATTAAAAGAGTTAAAAAAAAACAAAAAACTAAAGCCGTTTCCGCTCAACATTCAGTAAATTTGGAGTGATTTCAAATAGAAATTTAAAAAACAATATGGGTGCGTATCTAATATTAAACCAGGCGCTTTTTTAACTCAACATTTAAAAAACCAAAACATATTGTCTATTCTTCGTTAAATGATTTTGAAGAGGTTCCAATCCAACTAAAAAATATTTAATTTCCTTAACAAAAGAAAAAAAAGTACGCCACATAGATGATGAGTATTTGTATTTGTCCTTCCATGCCAATAAAAACCAACTCTTAATGTTTTGATTTCCTGTAATAACAAATAGGCAACAAATATTTGATTATAATTTTTATTTATTATACAATGGGTTTCATTCATTTACTTCTGATAAAATAACTTATACAGTTTATGGTACACGTGTTAAAATAATAATTTCAGTAATAAATACCTAGTTTTAGTGTGTTTAAATAAAATATATGACCAAATATTGCTCATGAGATCGTAACGATTGTAATAATGCTTCAATCTTCAGTTTTAGAGTTAAGTACCAAGATACGTGGCACATTTAAATGAAAATTTTAGTTTTGTAAAAATTTTTATCAAATATCGGATTGTATGTTAATCACTCATTTGATTTTAATAATTTTCAGATCATCGCTGAAGTTATATTATTGTTATATGGTAGTGTTTAAAAAGGAATTAAGGATTAAAAGGAATTAATGATACAATTAAATGATAAATTCCCCCCAATTTATATANATATATATATATATATAAATCTTGTATTTTGGTAATATTATAATCCATATCATAAATTTAATTTATTTTATTTTATTTTCATTCTGATAATTTGAATATTTTAGTTGCTGTAGCCCACAGGCCATTTAAAACCAAACTGTTGGCTGAAGCTAACTCCTAATTCCATTTGCTTTATTTTACTCATTAACAAGACTCTTATTGGGTTTTCTTAGAAAAATTTTAGTGGATAAAAAAAAAATGTATAAATATATCTGGCGTGGAAACTGTTGACCATATCAACGTCAATATTACGTCATAAAGAATTTTGACTACTTCTCTAGTGATCTGCTCTTTGCACCCGCAATATTTTTCAACGGGGAATCTTTTGACTATATATATATATATATTCACGCACACAAACGCACGCATACACACACACGCGCGCGCGCGCGCTTAGGTTTAACAACGCTACTTACCAGATGACGTGAAATTTACGTAACAACTCACTGTTTGTCCATTATATAGCTATCAGTTTCCTTCATTACGTATTATTACTCTATTTCTTATGTATCTATGTCTATTATAAGGTTTCTTATTTAATAGAACATGAAATAAGTTACATAATATAAGACATACGTAAATTTAAAATAAATATTAATGGAATCTATAATAAAACTGAAAATTCAACTACAAGCTGAATGTAAACCAATAATATTAAATAATATTAGTTGTGCTATTTAATCACGCGTTAAATTTTATACAAGTAATGCAAAGGGAGCCAGAAAAAAATCTTACTACCTCCCCCGGGTCTTCTACAAGAAGTTCGATTCCCGGCTGAGGTAGTAAAATTTTTTTCTGGTTCTCTTGCATTTTTTTGTAAAATAATATCAAAGTTCAATAAAATAAATAAATTGAAAATCTAGCTCTTATCTACTAGAAATAGTCACTTCGAGCTTTTTGCAATACTTAAATCAGACACGTAATAAAATTTAACGAGAGGCCGTAATTACCATGCAAATATGCATGTCGCTTAAACAAATCGTCAATCCAATCCAACAATCCAAAAATAGTTTTACATCGGTGTGAATATCACTTTAACATTCTTCTTGGTATGCCCAGGATATGTTTACAATTTAGAAAAATTGACAGCGGATTATGGAGATTATAAAATGAATATATTACGATTGCAATATACAACATCCTCCTACAAACATCCACTTCTCTTCATCCTATATTAAAAAAAAAAAAAAATTATTCAACGGTTTCCATCAGTGTTAAGTTTGATTCCGGTTTTTTAAAACGAAGAGGACCTGGTCAGCTCAGAAACTTACAATCTTACATATTTTCCTTGAAATGAATTTTTCGTTAAAATATTTTTAAAAAACATATTACTTTGTACACCAAAGTTTTCTCTATTTTTTTTCTGTAACTCTATAAGTAAGGAATTTTCAATTTGGTTATTCTGTAATGCCTCCCTTCCCCCATCCTTCATCGATTTCAGCCATTAACAAACTCATCCAAATCGTAGGGGGAAGAAAAAAAAAAGAAAAAAAAGAAAGAAAAAGGTTGAATATCTAATTTTTATTCCAGAAATCGTGGTCGTTGGAGCGCGCACAGAAAATTTTCAAAGGCAGCGATATCGTACCACTTTAATATCTTGATTCGCTAACGGGAGTTATTCTTACTCTAATTCCCTCTATTCTTTATGGAGGAAGTTGAGGTACAGCGGGAATTGAGCTGGGCGCTGTCACTCCATTCGGTCCTTCCCAGGGGGGAAGTTGTCTCCTCAGGTTATTCCTTTCAAACGAAGGACAGCCATTAGTTTTGGTTGGTGATCTATTACTTATTTTATCTGGAAGATAATTTCAAGTGATTCGTGATTCTCTACAAACATAGAATTTATGAATGAGTACAAAAACAAATGTTATACTTTCAACCCGACAAATCCAAATTTTTGGTTAATGATGTGTATTAAATTTAAGTATACTTTTACTTATTACATTCTGTTAAAAATAAAAATATTTTGTAGTTTTATTACAATGCATAGTAAAAATGACATTGAACGACAATCACACGAGGTGAGAGGGTGACCAATGACAAAACTCTCAAATTATTTACAGACTAGGTCCCCAGGAGGTCACAAGCCATCTTCATTTGAGTCGACTGGGAGAGTTGTAGGGGTTGGAGTTGGAAGATATGGTCTGTGCTAGTGGATTAGGATGGAATGGCAGTTTACTGTGGAAAAGGCTGAAGCGGGAAGGGATTTTATTTTGAGCAAAAGGAATATTAAAATCGTGGTGAAGAGAGGAATTGGATTCGTAAAATGGAGCATTTGCGATTATTCTGAGGGTTCTGGATTGAAAGGACTGGATTCGTTAGATGTTGGAAGTATTGGCGGCACCTCAGATTTCCCCACCGTATGTCCAGATTGATCGTAGTAATGTCTTATAGAGCGTCAGTTTGTTTTCTATTGTAAGATTGGAATTCCTATTCATGAGTCTGTATAGGAGTCCTTGTCGTCGATTGAATTCTTATCCTTTAATTTTAATATGTTCACCCCATGTGAGTCATGAGTCAAGAACCCAAGGTAACGAACGGAATTGTACGGAGTGGTAAAGGAATATTGTTAAATTTCACTATTTTAGGAAAGTTTTTCTTTCATACTTGAAAATTAACTTGAACGCATTTCAATTCATTAATTTTTATTTTCGATTTGCCTCACCATTCTTAATGATATCAAAATGATCTTCTAGGTTTTAGAAACAGTTTAAGGATTTGGGTGGGTCTACGTAAAAAAAAAAAAAAACCGTGAGCATCAATTAAAATATCTTCTAACTATAGATTCCGAAAGTACGCTTGAACGTTCATGAATGACAATTTTTGAAATACCTTTACTTAACTTTTTCAAGATCATAAATTTCTTAATCATATGTATGAATATTTTCAATTGGTAGAAACTTAAATTTAAAGTGATTTATCTAAATTTTAGTTACATTAATATTTCATTTTAAGAAGCAAAATTATACATGGTCAAATAAAATGGAGCAACAAGATGAAGGTAATATAGAGTCTAAAGAGAATACCATCTTACCCGTCCTTGTGAAAGCCATTAGATTAGTGGATCCAATTAATGGTCTGACACTTTCCGATTTATACAGCTACGCCAGAGAAAAAGTCGATTGGAGCCCTTCTAAGCTGAAAGACAGTATTTTTTCAGCTGTCGAGCTTGGACTTGAGACAGGAAGGTTACTGAAGTGCAACAGATACCGTTTTGCATTGAACAATGGGTTTCAGCATGATGGAGTAACCAAACTGTGTGGTAGCTGCGGAGGTAAAATAAAGAAGCGTATGTGCTGTAAGAAAAGACGAAGGCCTTGTCCTATGAAAAAGAAGAAAGCATGTTCGAGGAAGAGGAGGGCCTGTCCGAAGAAGAAATCTTGCATCCGAAGATGTACGCAGGTAGAAATGAGCCCAGAATCGAAGAATGAGTATGAAATTGAAGACAAGCCACTTAGCTAGGTGGAATAATCTTAAGCCTCTGTCTTCAAATATGAATTTGTGTTGTCAATAAATATTTCCATTATCCTCTACCAGGTTTTACCTTTTGTTTTAAAATTTAACATAATTTAAAAAAAATTATTCTTAGTGTAGACAACTTTATAGATTTAAGCTTTACAAAAATATACATGGTTAAGCTTAAATTGTATCGTTTTGGGCCTACAAGTTTCTTTAACAGGCTGTTAAAATGTACTCCAAATTCACTTTTTGCTGACTGGATTGAATCTCCATGCTTTAAATCGGTTGGTTTTGAGGTTATCCAACTCTGTAAAAAGTAGGTGGTAGCCGCTAGGTTCGCTGCAATCATTTCATCTCAAAAAAGAGCAACTAAAATGTTATAAGGATATGATTATTCTGACGTAATAAAAATCATTACCTGGAACTTGTAATCCTACATATTGACCATATCACCTAACCTATGCTCTTCCCAGCTTCAATGTAGGTATACTGGAGGGATGCCTTTTAAAAATTCCATTCCGAAAAATGAAGAAAATGGTTCACATTTAGATGAACCATCTATTGCCATGCCACTATATGTACAGCTCTATATGTGTGTTATATAATGTAAGACAATTAAGGCAATCATCATTTTTTTATTTTTTATTTACAAAACTCAAACTGGGATAAAGAAAGCTTTTGCAATACCCAATCATGAGGCCAAATTGGACGACCAACTGTTGAAAACCCTTCTTCAAAAAGCATTCGGAATGTATAAGAAGCGAAGAGGAAACATAGAACCTTGCAAGAACCGAAAAAGAAAATTTGCATGGACAGACAAATTTGTTTAAAATAATATGCATTAACTTTAAATTTGTAGGGCGTAATAACCTAGGTGTTGGTCATCTAAACAAATACATTCTATCATTTAAATATATATCGCTGTC